>CM029444.1:23655396-23836736 GCA_017140255.1 Eucalyptus paniculata subsp. matutina | reverse complement strand
AATAGACGACTTTTGATAAATGAAAAAAAAAAATTGCTTTGAAGCAAGTATCGTGAACCTTGTAGAGTTCATACCCTTGAAAACCTAGAAGAGTTTTCACTCCGTCCTTGAAGAGTTGGAGCTTTCGAAATCTACATCCTTAAAGAGTTGCAGTCATTGATCTAGAAGAATCGGTGTCTTTGGTGGAAGTGCCATAACATAAAAAGCAGTCAAATGTAATATTGGGGGAATGGCAATCCTATTAAACCAAAAGTCGACTTGGTTGAAGCTAATGATTTGATGAAGTAATTGCTATGATCATATTCATGCCAATATTGTGGCTAATAAAAATTATGGGTGATAGACTCAAGTGCTACCAGTCATATATGTGTAAATAAAATTCCTTATCCTCTTAAGCTCCAATGGAGGAAGGAGAATAAAATATTTACTATTTTTTGGTAAATTGAGAGCTATTCAAGTTCTTGAGAAAAAGAGAAAAATCTTCTCAAGCTCATATATGAATATGATGCTAAATAGTTGAGAAACTCTTAACAGATATTCCTATGAGAATAAATGGCACATTTTGTCATTTTATGTTTATACATCGTGATTGCCAAGAGGCAACCCATGCAAAAATAAAACTTTCATTGGTAAAAATTGATACCTCCGATTGAGGGATGACGTGGTAAAGCAACTGCTTAGTGATGGAATTATCCATTAATTATATGAAGTCAAAAATGGATTTTCCTTTGACTATACATCGAGGGAAATGGGACAAGCCAATTGAAGATCAACAGTGATGGTAACTCCACATATGTGATTAACAATTTCATGAATAGCAAGTCATTTGTTGATCTAGTGCACTATTAAAAATTATTATCCCTCCTAAGGTGAAGATAGTGCAAAATTGCAAGGAAAAAAAGATTTGAGTTAAGCTCTTAATAAAATTCTATAACCATTATTGGTGGTGTATTAAACTATAGAATACACATGATGAAATCACCTATAAAGGTGTGGAGTGGTAACGCTCCTATGAGAATTATTAGCGATAATCTCTAGAGCACTTATGAATAAACCAAGCACACGCATGGCCTATTAGCGCAAAACCGCGTTAGACAACAAATCTTGTGGGAGTGTAATGTGATTGGTAAAAAAAGAAATTTTGTATTCATAGAAGTTTCAAATTTCGACAATTATTTAGTGAATTATATTTCATTCTTTTAAGGGTTGGTTCATAGCCTAACAAGCACCATTTTTGATGCATTACTCTTCAATAACCTAGCATTATTCTATTTTATCTTTCAAAAACTTTTTTAAATATGGGGGGATTGTTGGATATTTCCACAATTTTGAAATATTTATTAGAAATTATGACCGTAATTAAAGTCATCATTTTTGTAATGATTTATAATGGCCGTATAATGGCTTTCTAATGGCCGTATGACGGTCTCTAATGGCTTTATAACTTTTGATTTATTGTTTCATAAATCTTCATTATTTTATAACGGTCATCCTTTAATTACTAATTGATTTATGATGATTTACTAATGGCTCTCTTTGTCTTATTTAAATATAAATTAAACTTCAAACCATTTAGATGATACAATATGTTATGATATCTTTCCATTTCCTTTTGTTGAGTTTATACATATAAGTTGTTTTGTTTCATTCTAATATTTAGTGTAGAGTATAGAAGAAGGTTTGTTGTATCTTAGGAGGATAGCCGTGGAAGCCTTACACACTAAGTTTTGTATTCCAAGGAGTGGAATTATCTTTAAGGACAATACTTACATGCCTTAGATATTTGATTTATTTTCTAATCTTTTACAATATATTTCCAATAATTATTATTATTTTATGTATTCTAATATTTTTCCAACAAGCAGGATTTGAAAGGAATTGCTTGGCCTCTGGAGATATAGTTAATTTCCACAAATAGGTATGTTTGACCTTTAACCTTTCGCTAAAGTTGAAAACATACTTGCAAAGTTGGCTATTGTCGTGTCAAGGAGAAAATGGAGATAAAACAAATGAAGGGACCTTGTTCTACTCATCAAAATGGTGGCATATGCATACCCCTCACACACCCTAACCCCAAACCAAAAAATGATAAAACGGAAACACTATCTTTGGAGAGCCTCCATTAATGCCATAGCCATAAGGAGAAACCAATGATAGAAAAGTATTAACTAACAGTTGGCAATGCACTTTTTGAGAACAACAAGACTGCCGAGCATAAGTTTTTGCCACCTAATTGAGTTTCATGCGTATGATTTGAAATAGTGGTGTTGAAAATAGATTCAGGTAGTCTCTTCAAACGATAGATGAGTAGCCCAACCTTTAGAAAGGAACCAATTTACGAATGAAGCAAGAGAAGAATTCTTGAGAAAGTTGGTTTATACAATGTAATTTAAATGGGAAATACAAAGTGGAGCTACTCTTAGACAGCAACAACCTGTACCTAAAGGAATGATAGGGAGAACTTACCAGGCGCCGGAGTTGTGAGACTTAAGAAGTAGTTAGTGAGAATGAACACGGATGCTTAGTCGGCGGAACAAGAATCACTTCCAACTGAATAATTTAAAGTTGGATAATGATGGGGCAGGGGAAGTGAAGTGAAGTCAAGATGGAATAGGGTGAGATAGTAATGGACCTTGGGCTATAGATAGGAGGAAGGAACGAGGTTGACATAACAAATTGTCCTCAGGAGTTAGAGACAATGGCAGCATTAGAAGCTCGAGAGTGAGTTATCGAGAAAGAAAAATAGCCAAAGATTGTACAATGGTAGCGTTAGAAGCTCGAGAGTGAGTTATCGAGAAAGAAAAATGACCAAAGATTGTGGTTAAGATGGATTTCTCACTCTTCTTTAACGGCTTGAAGGATAATTAAGAAGGCAACAATAGGAAAGCCGAACGAATTAGTAGAACAGACAAAGCGCGACTAAATAACCATTACCACGAAGCTCATGAACCTTGACATTGGCCAATCCGAGAACTGTCTCTTTCCTTTTTAATTTCAGGTAAACTTTGATCGTAGATACTGTCACACCCCGATTCACAAAATAAAGGGGCATGACATGGCCGTCCTTTTACCAAAGGACGCAGCCTCAATGTAACTAAAATTTAACCCGATATCAACATAGATACACACACACACACACACACACACACACACACACACATTTGACAAAAAGGGGCACTTGGTTACAATATTAGAGTATATCTATAATCCACAAAATCAAAACATAAATCTTCTACAAAGACTAACTTATAAACCTATTAACTATGCACAAGTCATACTAAAAAGTTTCCACCACCAAAGTCCTCCCCAAACGAACGCTCACTCCTACTCGCGACTCGCTGAAGAACCTGAAAAACAAGTATAAGAAATGAGTGAGCTACCATGGCTCAGTGAGTAACACATTTTTCTAAGCGAATCGAGAAATCACTATGCACATTTAAAACATAACTCAAATACATAATCATAACTCAAATACCGAAGATACCAATGGTCCAGTCCATTAGTCAATCTCATAAAACATGCATCAATGGTTTATTCCATTGATTAATCTCATCAAATCACATCGATGGTCCATTCCATCGACCAAACTCAAAACACACGTCAATGGTCCACTCCATTGACCAATTCATGCTCAAATGTCTAACCATGGTCACGCATATGTCCGTGACAAGACGACCAAAATTCCCTCCTTGGCAAGGTCTCCACCTATTATTAGCCGGTGGTTGGCCCACAAGGATATCCTAAATTAATATACGCATACCCACACACCCCTCAGGGTTCATAGAGACATTGAGCACCAACTACCAATTACAATATCCAGTACTCCAACATCAGAAAGAAAGTCATATCACAACTTAAAATTTGATATATAAATATCAAAGCATTCTCCAAAACATCTCAAGATTCTTTCACAAAAAATTTCACAAATCCTTTTTCAAACAACCATTTAAATCAAAGTCGGAACATAACTCCATTTGAACAACAAAAATGACATTAATAGCTCGATCATGTTTTATGCAACAAAATATGCTTTTTATCAACTCATGGAATATATAATTCACAACGTTTCTCAAAACATGAGTTTAAAATACAAAGAAGAAATAGTGTCACTCACCTGGGAAAAGCCAAAAATCAACTATGATGCTCACTCGAACCAACGCATTCGGATTCCTAACAATTAACGGAAAAAAAAAATATCAAAAGGCTGAGTAAAAAGGATATTCGCATAATGACTCGTCTATACTAGGCCTATTTATCGATAAAATGGCACATATGCGCCACAAAAGCTCGCATTTAACGAAAACCCATCATTTTCTGCTAGGCGCGGCCCATGCACTAACTTCGTCATGCCATAACTTTCTCCACAAAAATCCTATTCAAGCCGTCTTACAGTCTTTAGAAATCTCTCTTAATGTACAACAACAACCTCGACTCCACCACCCCAAAATAGTACTGAAAAAAAACAAAAAAACTGGCTCGAAGTTACTGTTCGCTACAGTACCAGAATGCGTCCCCAACTTCAAAATTCTGTTCCAGACAAACAGCAAGCTCAAATCACGATCCATAAGATGCTATAGCTTCACAACATCCCAAAGTACCATTTCTACAAAAATATACAGCTCAATGACTCAAAAATTGGGCTTCGCCACACAAATATCCAAGAAATCCGAATTTCGAGCCCTAATTGCGGCGATTGCTTCAAGTAAGTGATTAAAGGCTTCGATTTCTTACCGACGTTGCAAAACACACTTGAGTCGGTTTGATGAGGCATTTGGATCACAAGCACACCGATTTTTCTTTTCCCTTTTCCCTTTTTCCTTTCTCTTCTTTCTCTCTTCTCCCCTGTTTCTTTCGTTCCCTCTGCTTGTGCTCTTCTCTTTCTCTCTTTTTAAAACCCAGCCAAAGGTTCCACAGTTCTCTTTAGCTTCCCTTTTTGACTTTTCAAACTCTTTCTTTTCCTTTTATTTTTTTTTCTTTTAAAGCCCATATATTACATTCTCCCCTCCTTAAAAAAATTTCATCCTTGAAATTTACAGGCACTTCAATCATGAAACAAGCGAGGGTATTTGCACTTTGCCTCTTCCTCGAGTTCCCAAGTGGCCTCTCTCTCCATGTGATTTTGCCACTGGATCTTCACATAAGGAATAATGCATTGTCGCAACACCTCGTCCTTCTTATCGATAATACGAATGGGCTACTCTTCGTACGTTAAGTTTTCTCTCAATTTCAATGGTGTAAAATCCAATACGTGATCAGGATTTGGCACATATTTCCATAATAAGGAAACATGAAACACATTATGAACTTCGGATAATGCTGGAGGTAAGGCTAGCTTATAAGCAACTTCACCAATCTTTTCTAATATAAAAAATGGTCCCACGTACCTTGGGCTTAATTTACCACACGTGCCAAATCTCATGACACCTTTCATAGGAGAAACTTTCAAGAATACATGGTCTCCTACATTAAATTCTACTTTGCGCCTCTTAAGGTCCGCATAACTTTTCTGACGGCTTTGTGTTGTTTTCAAACGCTCTCGAATGAGTCTGATTTTCTCTTCTGATTGTTGTATGTACTCAGGGCCGGTTAATCTTTTCTCACAAACATCGTCCCAGCAAATAGGACTCCTACATTTGCGCCCATACAAAGCTTCGAAAGGAGCCATCTTAATACTGGAATGATAACTATTATTATAAGAAAACTCTGCCCAGTGTAAATGTTTATCCCACAAACCATCAAACTCAATAACGCAAGATCGTAGCATATCCTCTAACGTCTAGATAGTTCTTTCTGACTGACCATCCGTCTGTGGGTGAAAAGTTGTGCTAAAGTTGAGTTGAGTACCTAAGCCCCTTATAAACTCTTCCAAAAGTTGGACACAAACCCGGGATCTCTATTAGAAGCAATACTCACTAGAACTCCATGAAGTCTCACTATCTCATTGACATATCGCTTCGCCATATCTTCAAGTGAAAGACCAAATCGATAAGACAAAAAGTGTGCAAGTTTAGTCAATCGATCAACAATCACCCATATGGCATTCTTACCACTAGGCGTCATTGGTAAGTCGACGATGAAATCCATGGTAATATGCTCCCACTTCCATTTAGGTACTTCAAGTGGGTGTAGTTGGCCACCTGGTTTTTGATGCTCAATTTTCACTTGTTGGCAAACTAGACATTGGTCGACAAACTTCACGATGTCTTTCTTCATATTGATCCACCAAAAATTTCCTCTCAAGTCCCTATACATCTTGGTGCTCCCTGGATGAATTGAAAATCTAGTGCTATGAGTTTCTTGTAATATCTCTTTTTTCAATTCTGGATCATCAGGAACACATAACCAACCACGAAACCTCAATGACCCATCTACATGGATACTAAAGTCATCTTGTTTCCCAGCTTTTACACCTTCTTTAATCTTTTCCAATTGAGGATCTTCATTTTGTTTAGCCTTGATTTTGTCAATCAATGTTGGTTGTACTTAACGATTAGCTAATAGAGCACCAAGCCGATGGACCAAAACCTCCAGGTCCAGCTTTCTCATATCCTCAAGAATAGGCTTTTAAGAAGTGAGCAATGTTGCTATATTTCCAAAGGATTTGCAACTCAAGGCATCAGCTACCACATTAGCTTTACTTGGATTTAGCATACAACTTCTTTTCACACAAAGTTTGTAAAACAACTCTCAAGTGTTGTTCATGTTCATCTAAACTCCTCGAATACATCAAAATATCATCGATGAATACCTCAATGAATCTGTCAAGAGATTGCCCGAATACCCTATTTATCAAATCCATGAAAGCCGCAGGTGCATTCGTTAACCCAAAAGGCATGACAAGGAATTCATAATGCCCATACCTTGTTCTAAAAGCGGTCTTTGGCACATCATCAATTTTTTATCTTCAACTGATGATACCCAGAACAAAGGTCGATCTAAAAAAATACTTGAGCTCCTTGAAGTTGATCAAATAAATCATCAATCATGGGCAAAGGATATTTATTTTTGATCGTCACCTTATTAAGTTCTCGATAATCTATGCAAAGTCGCATACTACCGTCTTTCTTCTTCATAAATAGAACAGGAGCTTCCCAAGGCGATACACTAGGCCTGATAAAACCCTTATCCAAAAGCTCTAGTAGTTGTGTCTTCAATTCACTCAATTCAGAAGGTGCCATCCGATATGGGGTCTTAGAGATAGGTGTTGTACCAAGCATTAAAACGATACAAAACTCTATCTCTTTATCAGGAGGCAAGCCAGGTAAATCTTCAAGAAATACATCAGGAAATTCTCTAACAACATGAACATTTTCTAGCTTTACTGGCTCCTTACTTGTATCTTTTACACAAGCCAAATAACCGCAACAACCCTTTCTCAAAAGCTTTCTTGCTTGCATAGCTGAAATCAACCTTGGAAAAGTGCCTTCATAACTTCCCAAAAAAGAGAATTCGTGTTAATTTGAAAGTCAAAAAATAACTTTCTTTGAATAACAATCAACAGTACCATAATATTTTGATAACCAATCCATCCCTAGAATAACGTCGAAATCCCGTATATTTAACTCCACCAAATCCACAGGCAATGGTACATCATCAATTCGCAACAAACAATTCTTGAAAACACGCTCAGCAATCAATAAATCACCAGTGGGAGTATCAATACACAATTCATATTTTAGAAACTCAGGCAACACATTAAGTTTCTTTGCAAAGTCAACAGAAGTAAAGGAATGCGTGGCATCGGGATCAAACAATGCATAAGTAGGTTGTGAGGCAATAGAAATATTACCTGCAACAACTGTATTAGAAGCCGCCACATCCTCTCCTGTTATCGTAAAAACTTTCCCAATCATCCTTTGCTTTTGCTGGCCTTCTTGTGGCCTATCAACTGGAGATGTGGTCTTCCTCATAGAACAAGTATAGGCTCAATGTCCACGTTGCCCACATACAAAACATACTCTACTATCTCTAGGGTCATTCTTCTGTGTTGGACAATCACGTGTCATATGTCCCATTTTTTCACAAGTGAAACATGCTCCTCTCTTGCAGTAACAAGGACTGTTGTGTCGTCTCCCATAGGTAGTACAAGGGCCTGGATTATTCTAAATTCTGGGCTTTCCTGGCTAGTTAAAAGCTTTCCTCTTTCCGCTTCCACTGGCGCCGCTATCCTGATAGACCATGGATCTCAACTTCTTATGTTGAGGTACACCTTGCTCGTCACACTCCAAAATCTTTTGTTCCACTCTAATGGCTCATTCCAACACATCTTTATAAGATGTCAATGCTAGAAGTGTGAGTGCATAATCAATTTCATATCGGAGCCCCCTCTGAAAGTGATCAGCCTTATCTTGCTCATTAGACACATATTGCTCAGCAAATCTACTCATATGATTAAAGCGGGCTGCATACTCCAAAACCGTGGAGTCGCCTTGAGATATGTGTATAAAATCACTCTTCATTTTTGCCTGAAATGACACTGGGAAGAATTGGGCGTTGAAAGCCTGCTTAAAGTCCTCCCAAGCTATAACACCACCCCTATCTCCAAGAGTTGGCCTCATTCACTCCCATCAATGCTCTGCCTCGCCTTCTAAGTATCAAGAAGCAAAGTTAACATTCTTATCTTCAGGAACACCTTCTGCTTCAAAGATCCCATCAATCTTTCTAGTCCACTATTCAGCTGCAAGAGGATCAGCTTTCCCATCATAAGTGGATGATTTCGCCTCTCTGAATTGGGCAAAGGTGTATGAGCTAGTTGCTCCATCTCCACTTAATTCCTTTGCTTGACAATACCAATGAATCATGGCTTGCTCAAAGTCACTCGGGGGAAACAACCATTGGTTAACTTCCCTAACTTCTTGTGAGTTAGGACTTCCATCACACCGATCCTCCCGTCTCCTCCTTAAAGATGCACCTCAAGAAGCTTGAGGCGTGTCTCTAGCATCAAGGGCGACAACTTGCTTGCTTTTACTATTTCTACGAAGCGAAGCAAGTGTCTCTAAGTCACACATGATCACCTGAATCCAAGAATGGAGCTACAACTTAATATCTAAAAGGCTAGCGTTAAAAAAAATCTATCACACAATCTCACATCGTCTCATATCTACCCAAACAAATCAAAACCTAAGCTCCGATACCAACAAATGTCACACCCCGATTCACAAGAAAAATGGGCATGACACGGCCGTCTTTTTACCAAAGGACGCAGCCTCAATGTAACCAAAATTCAACCCGATATCAACATATATACATTCACATATATATATTTGACAAAAAGGGGCACTTGGTTACAATATCAGAATATATCTATAATCTTTTAAATCAAAACATAAACCTTCTACAAAGACTAACTTATAAACCTATTAACTAAGCATAAGTCATACCAAAAAGTTTCCACCACAAAAGTCCTCCCCGAACAAACGCTCACGCATACTTGCAACTCGCTGAAGAACTTGAAAAACAAGTATAAGAAATGAGTGAGCTACCACGGTTTAGTGAATAACACATTTCTTCTAAGCGGATCGAGAAATCGCAATGCACGTTTAAAACATAACTCAAATACATAATTATAACTCAAATACCGAAGATACCAATAGTCTAGTCCATTAGTCAATCTCATAAAACATGCATCAATGGTCTATTCCATTGATTAATCTCATCAAATCACATCGATGATCCATTTCATCGACCAAACTCAAATCACATGTCAATGGTCCACTCCATTGACCAATTCATGTTTAAATGTTTAACCATGGTCACGCGTAATGCCCGTGACAAGACGACCAAGATTCCCCCCTTGGCAAGGTCTCCACATATTATTAGTCGGTGGCTCAGCCCACAAAAAATCCTAGATTAGTATGCACATACCCACACACCCCTCAGGGTTCACGGAGACATTGAGCACCAACTACCAATCACAATATCCAATACTCCAACATCAGAAAGAAAGTCATATCACAACTTAAAATTTGATATATAAATATCAAAGCATTCTCCAAAACATTTCAAGATTCCTTCACAAAGAATTTCACAAATCTTTTTTCAAACAACCATTCAAATCGAAGTCGGAATATAACTCCCTTCGAACAAAAAAAATGGTAGTAATAGCTCGATTATGTTTTATGCAACAAAATATACTTTTTATCAACTCATGGAATATATAATCCACCACGTTTCTAAAAAAACATGAGTTTAAAATACAAAGAAAAAATAGCGGTACTCACTTGGGAAAAGCCAAAAATCAACTACGACGCTCACTCGAACCAACGCATTTGGATTCCTAACAATTAACGGAAAAAAAATATCAAAACGCCGAGTAAAAAGGATATTTGCATAATGACTCATCTATACTAGGCCTATTTGTCGATAAAACGACACATATGAGCCACAACAGCTTGCATTTAACGGAAACCCATCATTTTCCACTAGGCGCGGCCCATGTGCCAACTTCGTCATGCCATAACTTCCTCCACAAAAATCCGATTCAAGTCGTCTTACAGTCTTTAGAAAGCTATCTTAACGTACAACAACAACCCCAACTCTGCCACCCCAAAACAGTACCCAAAAAAAAAAGGCTTGAAGTTATTGTTCGCTACATTACCAGAATGCACCCCCAACTTCAAAATTCCATTCCGGACAAACTGCAAAGCTCAAATCACAATCCGTAAAATGCTATAGCTTCACAACATTCAAAAGTACCATTTCTACAAAAATATACAGCTCACCGACTCAAAAATCGGGCTTTGCCACACAAATATACAAGAAATCCGAATTTCGAGCCCTAATTACGGCGATTGCTTCAAGTAAGAGATTAAAGGCTTCAATTTTTTACCGGTGTTGTGAAACACACTTGAGTCGGCTTGATGAGGCATCCGGATCACGAACACGCCAATTTTTTTTTTCCTTTTTCCCTTTTTCCTTTCTCTTCTTTCTCTCTTCTCCCCAGTTTCTTTCGTTCCCCTCTACCGATGCTCTTCTCTTTCTCTCCCTCTTTCTCTATTTTTAAAACCCAGCCGAAGGTTCCACAGTTCTCTTCAGCTTCCCTTTTTGACTTTTCAGACTCTTTCTTTTCCTTTTATTTTATTTTCTTTTAAAGCCCATATATTACAAATACAATCGCTTGAAGCGAACACTCGACTAGATTCAAAACAAACATGCTAGAGAGAGAGAGAGAGAGAGAGAGAGAGAGAGAGAGAGAGAGAGATACACACACGTTGTCCTTGAGTTTGCGGATGAGCTTGAGGCGAAGGTGATTGAAATCGCCATCGTCCTTGAGCCTGGCGATCACGTCATCCTTGTTAAGCTTCGTAGCGGTGGCGACAGCCGTTGATGGAGTCTGTAACTTCACCATCGTCGGGCGGGAAAGTCCCTTCTCCAGTTCTTCAGGACTTCTGCAGAGGCGAGAATCTCCGAATTATTATTTTATTCCTCTCTTTTTGGGGGGGCAGATATCTCTCCAAGTTCGTCCCTAATTTGACCAAAAAGAAAAAAATAGATAAATTCTTTTTCACTTTCCCCTTCTCGGAAATAGCGTTTTAGAAAATTAAATGTCGTTCTACATGGAAAAGAAAAAAAGATTTGTTCTCAAGTTTTAAACAATTGTTAAAATAAAATGTGGTTTGAAATGTATTTGTATGTCTTAAAAAATTTATAATAAATGAAAGCCAAATTATTAGAGGGATTGAAGAAAAAAAAATAGATAAAAGATAGAGTTAAAGTCACAAGTTACCCTTCAAAATTTAATTAATGTTAATCAACATTCTAAGTTATCCTTAAATTATGGTTTTCTTTATCCATGTTGATCCTTGAGATTAAAATAAATACTGAAGCGCTGACATGGCTTACAAGCGACCAAATCAAAAAAGTGACGTGAAATAGAAAATTCATACGACACAAGAATAGAGAGCAACTTGTGAATTGACCACCTCATAAATAAACCTACAAATGCCACAAAGTAACGATTGCATGGCTAAGAGTCTAAGACACAAATGTTACTCACATGTCAATTGCATCTTTTTGATTTTGCTATGATTCATGATTCCGTAGTTGCATTATAAAAACAATCGTGATTCAAGTGGAGATCCACCGGTCTACTCTATATGCTTATCTATCATCTCATTTGCAAGATCATGTCACATATCCATTTTCTTTGAACCCTCGCTACGCTATACTAAACTAACACAAACATGACCCCTCTCCATCTTTGGCCACTTCTTCACCGTCAAGGTCTTGGCATCGTCTCCAACGCCTCGAAGACGGCGAAGGTTGCTCAAGACCTCTAAATATGGAGGCTTTTCGCCAGATGAGCACTTGACACACGCACCACTGAGGTTTGCTGTAAGCGGCAAGCTTAAAGTCGGCACCGCTAAGCTCGGGGGCCACAAAGATGAAGGACATAACAGACGAGAGAGTCCTTGAGTTGTGCCTTAGAATATGGATGTCGCCGTGGCGGCTTGGTGGTGTCGAGGAGGAGGGATTTATCGTCCGCGAGATGATCACAATGGTCAGTGCCTGCTATCGTGATTGTGCTAGTTGTCGGTGGGTTTTGGGCACACCGGTCAAAATGGGTCCACAACCCATTTATGAATCCACATTTATTTGAATGGGTCATTAATGACTTAGTCTTTATTTCCTAGATTACCCGTAATGGGTTTTAAAGATAAGGACGCCAAAACTTTTGGATGGAGACAAATGTACTAGGAGGGAAGATCTGATGTTGCTTTTGTAGGGAAACACTGAGGTGTGATAGGATGTAAAAAAGGTCAGAGACGTGGCAAAATCCGATGAAAGAGACAACAGAAGGGTGTAGTAATGAGCACAATGTTATAGCTACTCAAGTATTGACTATTAGGTCAGTTTTTTTTTTACTTATTATGCTTGACTAAAACATATTGTCAAAAAGGAGCTAGATTAAATTGATATTTGATTTAAAACCTATTATGAAACATTCTACGGGTGGAATGGACTTTCCACCAAATTTTCCCAGCCAAAATAAGGCTGGATGGGATTAATCAACCAATCAAGTCAAACACTCATAGTTTAAAGACAAAATTGAAGTCTTCATCAAATTTTTTGGGAGTTGTTGACAAAATCTATGCGAGAGATCTAAATACTTAATCAAGGGGTTGGACTATGAAGAAAGAGACATGTTTGTAAAACAGAATTATATTACTCATTGAGTCATGATAGCTCATTCATTCTTTTTTATCATGTTTTTCAGGTTTCTCAATTAGTAGCCATTAGAGCGGGAGGATTATCGTGGAAACTTTTGAGAGCCAGATTGTTGTGTCCTTTGAAGAAAGGACAGCCGTGTCACTCCCTCATCCCTATAAAATTTGGGGTGTGACACGAATGACCAGGAAAAAAAATTGCAGAGATGCCCCAGTACTTCCATGTGGAATCAAATGCAGGACATATTCCATAGAAGCGAGAGAGATGTGAATAAAGTGACGAAGTCTGGTAATCACCAAGCTAGCCATTTTCATGTTCCTGTGGAAGGGTTTTTGAAGCATCTACAACACGCTAAGAATTTGAAGCCATCGAGACGTAACGGTGTAAGTGTCCACGAGGAGAAGAAATTGCGGTGGTGGCCATGGCGGGATGAAGCTGCCTAATAGAGGACAAGTGAAGCTAAAGTTTAAAAGGCCATAGATGATAAAAAAAATTGTCTATTGGATTCGATATGCTCTACATTTGTCTCACGTCTTGTAAATTGTTTAATTTTATGAGATGCACGTTTGTTGCAACTCTAGATCTCATGCAGGGAATTATCCTCAGATGTATGGGAGATGAGTCTTCTTATTAAAATGAGGGCTCTTTAGTAACTTGGTTTAAAGTCTTTGGCAGCAACCAATTTATATGAGATCAGATTTCACATAGAAGAATTATACATATTGATCAAATTTACAAGTTAAAATCACTCTCTCCTAAAGCCAAATTCAATTTGTAGAATAGGGCCACATCAAAAGATTACTTGTTTCATTTATTATATCGAATAGCTTTATGAGCTATTTTTATTCAAGATCACATTTCCTTCCCCCCTATCTGACTACAGGTGGTGCAGTGACATTGCCATTTTCATCGATCCAAACATATACTCGGTTACAACAAACTTCCGTATACGTACTTCCGTCTTTTCGCCGATTTCAATATGACCTCCGCGTCCACATCGTCCTTCTCGATCACCGCCTTTGCTTTCTCTCCATTTTGTCCCACCAACTCAGGCCAAGAGCGGCCTAATTGACCTGCAATTAATCATGTACCACCCTAACTAATATTGCATACCTCATTATCCGACTAAATTTCATACGCTCCAAAATCCAAATTGTTGGCGGCTTACATTATGAAAACAGTTGGTGTGAATTAACAATATCGCAAGCTAGGAAAAGATAAATAAAAAGAACATAAGGCTTTTTGAGGCGTACTATTGCAGCAGTCCCATTGAGTGCAGCAAGGTGGGTAAGGGTACTTGGATCCACTCCCCATGCTTCTGATCCTTCTTGTAATAAAGTTAGAGGCAAATTATATGAAATGTTGTCTCAAGCACAACCCTTTTTATATAACCATTTTCACATACTTTAGGCAGTAAATCTTCGTCTGGTATTATGAGCTTTTATATGGAGCAAGTAAATCCTTAGTAATCATCTAAGTAAAGCAAGTAATCTGGCTTTAATGATTCTCCCTAAGATGGAAGAATAGATTATTCTATTCTCCAAAAAGTGAAATGATAACTCGACATAAACATCATCGTGGGCTGAAGTATCGGCAAACATGACTGCCATGAGTTGAAATCTGGATGAACTTGTCATGTCTCAAAGGCGGGAAAAGTGTTAAAAAAGGTCATAAACGTTTTGTATTTGTGCCAATTTAGTCATAAATCTTTTTTTGATGCCAATTTAGTCCTAAACCTTTTTACTTAGTATCGATTCAGTCATTTCCGATCAACTTTGGCTAGATTTTGCAGATTGGACGCCGGCCGGCTTTCATAGCCTGATCGATGCTAATGTGGACAACTTTTAATAATATCTTAATATTTTTGAATTATTTATTTTTATTTTTATTTTTTCTATTTTCCTTCCCCTCCTCTAGCCAATCGTTGGACCTCGACGACTGGCTAGAGGCGACGGCCAGCCAAATCGACCTCGCCGGCCACCTCGCTAGTGACCGCGAGGGTGGCCTCGCGCTAGGTGATGAGGGTCGAGCCTCGTCCATGGCCCGCAAGGCTCAACCTCACCAGATCTAGCTAGGGTGAGCCTCATCGCCGCCACCCAGGCCATGATTCAGCGAGGCTTGACCTCGTCAAATCGTGGCCTAGGCGGCGCCGGCAAGGGCGAGCCTCCTAGCCCAACGCGAGGCCGCCCTCACGGCCAATAGGGGGGTGGCCAACAAGGTTCAACAAGGTCGACCTCGCCAGCCATTGCCTTGGGCCGGTCGCCGAGATCCGGCCATTGCCTTTGGCCGATCACCAAGATCCGGCCAGCGGCCAAAGGAAGGAGGAGAGAAGAAATAAAGAATAAAGAATAAAGAATAAAGAATAAAATATTAAAAATATAAAAATATTATTAAAAGTTGTTCTCGTCATCGCTGATTAGGCCACGTCAGTTGGTTAGCACCCGGTCAGCAAAATCCGACCAAAATTGGCCGGAAATGACTAATCGACCCTGAGTAAAAATGTTTAAGATTAAATTGGCACCAAAAAAAATGTTTATGACTAAATTGACACAAATAAAAAAGGTCTAGGACTTTTTTAATACTTCTCCCCTCAAAGGCACCATGTTTTGACGTGCTTGGCAAACCCAGAAGTGGACACGCTCGCCGGGCTGGCTGTAACACTGGTGGGTCAAGGGTCGGTTTTCTGATACAATTAAGTCCCATGGGCTCGGTCACTTCTTTGGCTTTGCGGGTTTACAATTGAGTTCGGCGTTACCTGTTTGTTAGGCTCTACGCCGAATTGGATTGCACTAATTGGACAAACCGATGGACCTGATCTGATGGGCTTGAGTTTTATCATTTGATTTCATTTTATTTTATTTTCTCTCTTTTTATTTGTTTACTTTCGGTGCGTGCTTGACTTATCAGCAAAAATGCAGGATACGGTCAAAAGTGCAATCTCTAAGAAGAAAGGGCCATTTAGCTACTCAGGAATTGGACCAGCCCACTCTAGAAATAGGGAACTGGTGGAAACTAGATTGGCTTGGAAACCAATCACCCCCTACCAAATACTTCCATTCATCTCCGCCGTCTAAATTGCTCTAGGTGAGCCACCAAAAATTTGGGCTTATCCTGCATTGCAGTGACTTCATCTAGAGTCTAGTCTTGCTGCAATATCTGGAAGAGTAAAGCAAGCGCCACTGTGGTTTGTAGGCAAAAACGAGGGGTATCAGGACTCGGCACCTTCCGACTCAGGAGGGTCATGGCTGTTGGAAATCTTTCAAAAAGAAAAGAAAATTGCTTTGTTTTTCCTATGTTCAAGTTGTCTCTTGCCAATGGCTACAAAATGGCTACTGCAACACCTTTCGTATAAAATGGAGGGGAGTAAAAACCGTTGAGTGAGATAAGAGATTATGTCGATGCCTTCTGAGAGGGCAGCTTTAGAGATTGAGATTATGCCAATGCCCTCTAAGACGGCAGCTTCAACTCCCACTAGCACGTCGGACATAAGACAGAATTCTGTAGGGCACACTTTAAAGCTTCAACAAAGCGAGCTCTGAACTTTGTTTTATGTCGACTTTCTCACTGAACAATTTATCAAATTACATAGACAATCAATATGCTCTGTATTTGTCTCACTTCTTCTAAATTGCTTAATTTGATGAGATGCATGATATGCTATTATACATTTAGATATCATGTGGGGAATTGTCCTAAAGTGTGTGGGAGATGAGTCTTCTTATTAAAATGTGGGCTCTTTAGCACCTTGGTTCAAAGTCTTTGACAGCAATTGATTCATATGAGACCAGATCTCACATGAAAAACTATACAAATTGATTAAACTTATAGGGTATAATCTCTCTCCAAAATCCAAATTGATATGTAGAACAGGGCCACATCAAAAGATCACTTGTTTCATTTATCATATTGAATAGCTTCATCAGCAATTTTTATTTAATATCACATTTTCCCCCTTATTTGACCATGAGTATTATAGCGACATTACCATTTTCATCAACCCAAACATATACTCCGTTATAACAAACATTCATTAAAACCTAAGTCCATCTTTCGCGGATATCGATATGACGTTCATGTTCACATCATCCTTCTCGATCACTACCTCTCGATCACTACCTCTGCTTTCTCTCCAATTTGCCCCACTAACTCAGGCCAAGAGTGGCCTAACTCCTTTGCAATAATCATTTACCAACCTCGATCTTAGATTATGTTGCCACACCTAACTAATATTGCATGTCTTATCATCTGACTAAATTTCATACACTCGAAAATCCAAATTATTGGCAGCTCACATTACGAAAACGGTCATGTAAATTAGCAATATCGGAAGCTAGGAAAAGAGAAATAAAAGGAACATAAGCCTTTTTGGGGCGTACCAACACAACATTCCAATTGAAAGCTGCAAGGTGGGTAAGGGTACTTGGTTCTGCTTCCCATGTTTCTGATCCTCTCGTAATAAAGTAAAGGCAAATTATGCACCACCTTTTTCACATAATCATTTTCCCCATATTCTAGGCAGAAAATGCATCTACTACTGTTATGAGTTTTTAAAGAAAATTACTTACAATCATCTAAGTAGAGCAAGTAAATCCCTAAGAATCATCTAAGCAAAGCAAGTAATCCGGCTTTAATGATTTTCCTTAAGATGGGAGGGTAGATGATTCTATTCTCCAAAAAGTAAATTAATAATAACTCAAGATAAAGTCGTCATCATGGGTTGAGATCTCGGCGAACATGACCGCCATGGGTTGAGATCTCGGCGAACTCGTCATGGCTCAAAGGCACCTCATTTCAGCGTGCTCGGCCAATCGTAGCGAGCATAGAAGTCAACAAGCTCGCCGAACTGGCTGTAAGACTTATGGGCCAAGGCTCGATTTTCTGATACAATGAAGTGTCATGGGCCCTGGTCACTTCTTGAGCTTTGTGGGTTTTCAATTGAGTTTGCAATTACCTATTTGGTAAGCTCTAGGCCTAATGGGACAAACCAATGGACCTGATCTGATGGGCTTGAGTTTTATCATTTTATTTTATTTTATTTTCTCTCTCCCTTTATTTGTTTACTTACAGTGTATGCTTGACTTATTAGCATAAACGCTGGGTACGGTCAAAGGTTCGAATCTAAAAGAAGAAAGGGCCGAATAATAAACCCAAATTTGGCAATGTTTAGTGACCGAACCACATAATCAGACGTGACGTAAAATAAAGTATTGAATTGTTGACGTGGGCTATAACATCAATATGGACCTAATCAAAAGAAGTGATGAAATGAAAAAAATTATAAAACACAAATATAGAGAGGGATCTCCGAGTGGACTGCCTCCTAAATGAACCTGTGAATGTCACAAATTAGCAACAACATGGCTATGAGTCTAAGATACAAACGTTACTCACATATCAATGGCATCTTTCTATTTTGTTAAGATAGTGATTCTAGTGCAGATCCACCTCACGTATGCACCTCATCTGCTGTCATGCTCACAAGATCGCGCCACATTACTTGTTTTCTTTGCATTTTTACTGCACTAAATTTAGCTAACACTAACACCATCCCTCCTTCATCTCTTGCCACTCCACCCCGAGCCTTCGCCACCCAAGCGGCTTGCCCTCCATCAGCATCTCCTGGGCCTTAAAGACGACGAAGGCTGCTCAGGACCTCTAAATGCCGAGCTTTGCCGTAGACGACAAGCTTAATGTCGGCACTGTTAAGCTCCGCGGCCATAAAGATGAAGGAAATAATAGAGCAGAGAAAGTCCTTGAGCCGTGCCTTAGAACGATGGATATCAACGTGGTAGCTCGATGGTGGGGAGGGTTTATCATCCGCGTGACACTTGCTAATGTCGACGGTCGCTGTGCTTGAAGGCATAGTGACAACTGTCGCCAATTGTTGATGGGTTTTTCGTATTGACAAATGAATTAGGAGTGAAGAGAAATAGTTAGCGTGCTGAAGGATGTCAAAAAGGTTGGACATGTGGCAAAATCCGATGAAAGGGACAGCAAAGAATACATTAATGAGCATAACGTTATAGGTACTGAGGCATTGACTATTAGATCAGATATTACCTATTATTGTGCTTGGCAAATTATTTCTCTATTGAAAGAGGATGTGCAAAAGTAAGAAATTAGATTTTCAGTATGATGAATATTGATATTCAATAGAGGTGGAATGGGATTTCCATCATGATTTTCCTAACCAAAACAAGGTTGGACAAAGTATGGTCATCTAATCAAGTCCAACTCATATAGTTTAAAAGACCAAATTGAAGTCCACATCAAATTCTTTAGAAGTTGTTGAGAAACTCTATTAAAAAGATCTAAACACATAATCGAGGCATCGACTATGAGGTGTGAGACATGCTTGTAATCTCTGCTTGACTCTTGGTGGATATCATTGACTTTGAAAATCAAAGCCTTTGTTATGTTGCTTGCCCGCGTCTCATGAACATATTCATATGATCAACAGACAAATAAGTTTGAAGGGATGCATGGGAAACATATAGTTTTTTTTTTTTTTTTATGGTGGTATTATCCTTTTTTTTCCATCACTTTTCATTATGTCCACGCTGTAAGAATATTTTTATACTTCCAACTCAAGAACCGAATCGTAAAGTCAATTCCTACTCTAATTTTTTTTTTCAAGTGAATATCTATGGCGAATTAATTATTGGCATGTTAATAGATCAGAACAACTTTACTTTGCTGGGAAAAAAGAGAGTAAATTTCATGTTTAGAGAAAGGAGAACTTAATATATATACATTAGATTAAATTCCTAATATATTTATCTTTATTTTCTTGTTTCCATATTACATTTCCGATTTCTTATATATTAGCTTTAAGTCTTCATTTGTAATTGAACCTTATTTTTCGTATTTACTGTATACTTAATTTGCTTTTTATTTATAGTCTTATAAAGACACCTATAGAAATTCCATATTTTAATGTAAATGAAATAGATTGCAATGATCCCTCCTGCGAAACTTGTGACTAGTGTGGCACATTAACATTGAATCTAAGTTCTCTTAACTAATGGGAATTGGGAAAAAAATGCATTCCAGGTGTGTTGATTGAAACTTTCTTGAACTACAAACTTCTACAACTAATGATTACCAATTAATAAAAAAACAATTCAAATCTTAAGAACTGAAAATGATCAAATATAGCTATTGCTTACCTTATGCATAATGTACATATCATCCGTAGAATGGATGTGAATTTTTAGTTCATTAAAACATTATCATCATTTTCCCTTGAAGATTTTTTATAATGTGTACATTCTTTTTTTCAGTTTTAGAATTTTTTTAATGAGTATTAAACTAATTTTAAGTACCTCAATCAATGACGTGGAGGATTCCTTTAAGATGACGTTTTACAATAATGATTATGATTCCTGGGCAAGCTATTCTTCTTCTTCTTCTTCTTCTTCTTCATTTATTGGTGGTTTTGGTATTCGTAACTATACCTCATATACTAGTTTCTTGTTTCTCTCCTCTTTTTTTTAATGCTTTTGTGGGGTGGGGGGACTTGAGGACACAGACCTCACACAACTTGTATTCGTGATGGGAGAGGCGATGTAGACATAATGATCATGTCATTTATCTCGATTGACTTGTGACATTTCACTTGTGATATGCAAGCCTAAATTCAATAGTAAAATTAGTTTATAAATGGTGCATTTGATTCAACTTTGAGAGAATGTTTTTAAGAAAATGTAAAGGACCTTGATCAAAAGACCTTCTTTTTTTTCTTTTATAAATAGAAGTAGTGTTTGTTAAAATTTATTTGAAAAACATATTGAAAAGTATTTTTGACGTAAATACCATTTGGTATGAACAATAGTTGTTAGTGACACACCCATGGCATGCCAATCGCACGCCAATCGTATGCCTTATATGCAATAAGGCTGACAGTTGTTAATGACATGCCCATAGCATGCCAATCGCACGCCAATCGTATGTCTTATATGCAATAAGGCTGACTCCTAATGTTGTCGCAATGCAAACCCGAATCTGTGGCAGCTCACCCATAGCAAGTATATAGCATCCAAACAACATGTAACCTCAAGTTTTTGGGCTTGCCACTGCATCAAGGATCTTTCAATGGTTCAACCGTAGGAAAGGGAATATCATTGGTGTCATAAATACGGGTTTAACGTCTGACCGCGCTTCATTCACCCAAGATAGAATGCAACCTTCGTGAACCAATGGAAAGGAAGATGCAACTACAAGCCTTAACAATGTAGTAACTAGTTGATAGGCGTCAAGACCTTGACAGCTAGTGTAACATCACTAATTTTGCCTATATATTTAGCAATATTTAAGCCAAAATCAAGATCAATGATGGCTAATATGGAAATATGAATTTCTCGGGCACTTTTAAAGTTCCATTTGATATTTTCGGGTCCAAGAATGTTGGAAATTCATTGGACAATTTCAGAATGTAGAAATTTTGTGTTAATTAGCAATATAATGGCTAATTAAAATAATGTGGACATTGCACCCTAAAGTGTACATTATGTGGGACGCTGTACATTTAAACTTGGACAAGCTAGAACATATTTGTGCCCTAATAATCCATGGCCGGCCACATAACACTCAAATCCCCATTTTGCCCTCAATAATTTTGCATTAGATGTAACCATGTGTGATTAGTGCTAGATCAATCACTTTTCATGCAAGAAATGTGTCTTGCAAGCCACAAAATTTTCCCTTCTCCCTCCTATAACCTTCGGCTGACCCACCCCCCCCCCCCCCCCTCCCCCTTCAAGCTCATTTTCTCACTTTTTAAACAAGAAAACTCAATCATCTCTGTCAAATTTCCTTTTCCCCCTCTCGGCCACCCCTCACTCGAACCACCATCTCCAAATTTCTTTTTGTTTTCTTGCGGAATCGAAAATCAACCATGAGGGAAGGAGATGGGGCATATTCCTAAGTCATTTGATCTTTCTCTCTCTGGATTTTGCCTTGTTTTGAGCTACGGCGAAGGTTTGTGTTTGTACATATCGTGTTCGTGCGTTTCTTCTCTTTTGCAAGCGTGCAAGCCAATCATCCACTGATGAACCATGCTGGTAGAGGCGTGAAAGTGAGGCTTGAGTCTTGCATGTAGATCCCAAAACAAAATGCATAATCTTTCTAAACTTTATTCATCAAATTGAACACATTTCACAAAACATTCCTCACATCATTTAAAAATTCTTCATGAACCGAATTCATAAATTGATATGTATAACCTTTCGATATGTCTTTCGTAAAAGTTTCTCAAAAATTCTTTCATCACAAACCATTTATAACAATCAGCTTTAACTATATTCAAAAAATACTCTACCATTTCTCAATTTAGTTTTATGCATCCAATATGTCCTAAGCACCACAAGGGAATATCAAATCATGTAACGCTTCTTCAACTCATAATATATATCATCATATCATTTTCAAGACATGAGTTTTACAAGACCAAAGAAGATCTTGTAATCAATCACCTGAAAGTCCAAAAACCAAAGAACACAAAGCTAAATGAGCCAACGATCTTGTAATCCTAATAATCATATAAGAATTGACGTTAAAACCAAGGAAAATACTATCTTAACTATGAAATGGCTTAACTATGCCCAAATGCTAACAAAATAACTCCTACATGATAACAAATTGCTCAGCCAAAATGATTATTCAAGCTGTTCGCAACATAAAACTTGAATGTGAAACGCTAAAATCTTGATCCAACTAAACAATTACTTCAAATCAATCTCCATCAAGCGCCGCAACTTTACAACAACATAATCCATTATTTCTATGAAATCCCACAGCTCAATAACTCAAAATTTAAACTATGTAGCTCAAATTTCACAAAACTTTGAATATACGACCTAACTTCGAAAACTACTCCAATTGGATGAACGATAACAAATAAATCTCAACACAAAAGCAATAATGAAAGAATCACAACAAGTTCATCAAAGAAAGTAAATAAAACAAAGAGCTAAAAGATAAAATGCAATTAAAAATATAACACGGTATTGTCATTAAGCCCCATCATCGCAGCCCCATAAGTTCAAATAGAATTCGATCTCTTTTTTAAAAAGATTAATCTACCCAAACCTAAGCGAAATCGAAGGTATTCATTACAATTTTTGGAGATGTATATTAACTAAATGAAACCAAGCTAAATTTAACATTGAGATCTAATAAGGATGTTGTGCTCAGTCTGGAATACAATCATGAAGTTGAAAGTATCAGAAATTCCTAGAGGCATACCATCCGAAAAACTTCATTGACCAATTGGGTAGATCAAGAAAATAGCAATAGCAGCTGCAACAGGAGCTAAATATGCAACAACAATCCAAGGGCGCATACCTAGACGGAAACTAAGTTCCCACTCACGACCCATATAACAAGCTACAATGAGTAAGAAGTGTAGAACAATTAGCTCATAAGGACCGCCGTTATATAACCATTCATCAACAGATGCCACTTCCCATATTGGGTAAAAATGCAAACCTATAGTTGCAGAAGTAGGAATAATGGCACCTGAGATAATATTGTTTCCATAAAGTAGGGGTGCGAATGGTAACGTTTTTGTTCTTTTTTTATTCTAGGAACGTAAACAAAAAAGTATTGCCTGTGGAACAATTTTTGAACAAAAGAACGCGTTTAGTAACGTTTGGTCCGGGAATAAAAAATGAATAGAAACACGTTTGGTAAATTTTATTCTTTTTTGTTTCTTTTAATTTTTTAAATATTTTTATTTTATTTTTCATTTTTTCCTTTCTTTTTATTTTTTCTTTTTTCGGCCGGTCCCCGGCCTCCGGCGACCGGCCGGCGGGCCGGCTGCCTCGCCCACGGCGAGGCTCGCGGCCCTCGGCCAGTCGAGCCTCGCGTGGTTGGGCGAGGCTCGGCCTCGCTTGGCCGGGCGAGCCCGAGCCTCAACGGCCGGTCACCGACCATGGCCGAGGCCGGCAACCAGCGAAAGAAAAAAGAAGAAAAAGAAGAAGAAAAGAAGAAGAGAAGAAGAAGAGAGAGAGAGAGAAACGTTTCTTTCATTTTTGTTTCTGGAACAAGAAACAACAATTTGTTGTTTCTTGTTTTTGTTCTTATTTTGTTCCGGGAACAAAAAAACAAAAAAAGAACAGAAACGCAACCAAACATGTTTCTGTTCTTTTTTTGTTCCCGGGAACAAAATCCGTACAGAAGTGTTCCGGAAACGTTTCTTAGAAATGTTTCCATGCACGCCCTAGAGATCCAAAAACAAGTTCACGAACACCATCAATATCTACTAGAGGAGTAGCAATGAAGGCAATAATAAATACAAAAGTTGCGGTCAATAAGGTAGGGATCATCGAAACACCAAACCATCCAATGTAAAAGACGGTTTTCGGTGCTGGTTATCCAATTACAGAAGCGACCCCATAGGCTTTCGCTTTCATGTCTCTCTAAAATTGCAATCATGGTAAAATCTTGGTTTATTTAATCATCAGGGACTCCCAAGCACATGAATTCTCTCTAAATAGAATAAAAATAGATAATTGAGGGCTTGTTATTCAACAGTATAACATGACTTATATACCCGTGTCAACCAATATCCATATTCATAGATATCTATCCATGATCTTATCTATGGAGATTCATCCGAATTTTTTAATCTAAATGAATATCAATGAAGTGAGCTACAAAAAGATAATGCGGATATATAGAATTTCATTCTTTGAATTTCTTATTATTCTTTATATATTTTATTGCTTTTCTCTTCCATGTCCAGATGTTGTGTCCACGACCAGGTTAACGTATTCTTTCTTTTTTTCTTCTTTTTTTCTCGTGTTTTTTATGCTGATCAAGTGGGACACCGGATGGGCCCTTGGGCCACATCTCTGGTCTCATGGATTTTGGATCTAAAGCTTAGGACATTGCTGGGCTCTAATATCAAGCCCACTTCAATTTAAAAAGGACTTTCAAAGCCCAATTTGGGATACACAACTTTTAAGCCCATCTTGAAGGACGACTGCACAAAGCCCATAAATTAAGCCATCTTCCCCACTAATTCTATTTTCCAATATAAAAAGCCTATCTTCCTATTCTCTATTCTTTCCGCCTTCATTTTCTTCCTACACTCGATCCGTTCAGGGAGCATTCTCAAAATATGAAACTAATCATCATCACCCCCAAACCCTCTAAGAAGGTGGGGATTCAAACATTCACCCCTTCTAATATGGGAAGAGTGGCTATTGAGGCAAAGTCAAGTGATTCTATTCTCTATTATTGCCACCTTTATCTTTTTACACTCAATTCATTCATAGGTTCATTCCCATAACATAAACCATATTAAATTTTCCACGACAAACTTCCAATGCCTAAAGGTTAATAATCTCGAAGGCATCTAAAACTTCAGTGAACAAAAAACTTTTATTTCGAATATGCCCCTATCCCATAGCTATTGATAATTTATTTATAAAACAAATAAAGAGGTGTCCTGTGACCCATCAAAAAAATATGAGTGTGCAAGCCATTGTATAAATGGAACGATTGTAGCCTTACAATTAGAGACTATAGACTAAGTGGCCAGACCTTACAGTAGTTATCATCTAGCAATTCACAAGCATTACAGAACCGGACATAGCATCGATGTCAACATTGTTACCAAAATGAGGACTACGATTAATTGTCCGTGTTGGGAATAACGGATCCCCGAAAAACGAATTCGACACCGAATCGAACCCCTAAATCAATGCGGAAGACGAAGCTCGGGAATAACACGTATCACCGATCGTAAAGCACACCACGGATTCGAGCGTACCTTGTTAGCCACAGATTAAACACCAATGCCGAAGATCGAGGAAGAAATTCTGATCCGATGATGTCAATTCGACTTGAATAAGGAAACGGCGTCGCCTTAAGCGTTTGGGAGAAAAAGAGAGGGAAAGGAACGTACGTTGGAATTGTTATTCCAAGAGTTGTCTTCTCTCTCTCTCCTTCCTTTTATACCTTCCCCCATCCACGGGCCCTATTCCCGTGGGCCGGGCCTTTTTGGGCCCAACTTGAGCGGATGGGCCTTAAGCCCATCTCATAAATCCATCATCTCCCACTCGCACATGGTGGTCCAAAACCAACATGGGCGGACATTCCATACTCAGCCCCATTAGAGAAAAATCCATCATAGACTCTCACTTAACATGATGGGCCGAACAGAATCATCTTTTCCTCTCTTCAACATTCATACCGGTGAATAATCCGTGCGATCAAAGATACTTTGAGAGCTCATTGCTATACATCTGTTAGGAATATATAGCAGTTCATAATGGGCATCACATCCCGAGTAGATTTAGTATGCAAGCACTTAGATCGATCGATCACATTTATATCTCTCTTGATCTCTTTTAAACAATGATATATATATTGTATTCACAATTATGATTATCACAAAGACAGTCATAATTGGTTAACCGGTGAATACAAAACTACAACGTAATTCTCCAAAATCGATCTTCCTCTTTCCTTCAAACTCTCAATTTCAGTTCAGCTTGCTTTTCTAGAAATGCCCCATTAGATCGAATCACTCATGACCATTGGCAACATCCTAAGATAGCAAACACTAAATAGAAATCTTGATAATAAGTAAGAGTCATGAGGGGACTAAGAAATTGAGGAACTCTCTTCCTCAAGAGTCTCACACGACATAAAAGTTGAGATCAAACTTTGCCACTCTTATTGGTCGTCTCATGCATACGTAGTATGAAATACGTATTACGGTATTAACTCCTTTCCCATGGAGCGTATGTCTACACCTTTCAATACCGTACAGATGATAGTTCAGACATACCCAATGTCTAACTTGAGTTCACATATTTACTCATTCACAAAATTCATCAGAACTCACATCTGGCATCTTAGACAGATAAAGTAAAATATGTTGGGTATTTTACTTTCGGACAAAGTAAGTATTATATCATCATCTTAACACCTAGTTAAGGCGACATACGTGTTTTAAGCTTGAGCTCTCGATTATCACCTAGATAATAAGCTTAAAAATAGTCTCATCTCTATTTATCACATAGTAAATAGAGGCGATTACCCGTGTGAGTGGGCTAATCTTATATCTGTCCGACATACTTCTCAACTTAAAGTAATGCACTAAGCATCAAGATGCATAAAGATCAAACAAAGATTCATAGGCATTAATGATGAAAACACAAATTCATCAAATTGTGAATATTTAGGGAAATTACAATATTCAGTACATCAGTCTCTACGCAATCCTAGAGATTTCATATGGCCACAAAACACATCTCTAGGTATTGGCTTTGTCATAGGATCTGCTACCATTCTATGCGTAGTATGTACTTTAAGTTCACATCATTTCGTGCAACCATATCCTTTACAAAACTATACTTGGTATCTATAGGTTTGGTCTTGCCATGATATTTTGGATCTTTGGTATACGCTTTTGCTGCTTGGCTACCACAATTAACCAACAATAAATCTGCAGCACTTCCAATAACACCTAAATGATCCAAAAAATCTCTTAAGCCAAACACCTTCTTATACTGCTGCTGATAATGCCACGAACTCAACTTCTATCGTGGACAAGGCTATACACTTTTGTTTCTTACTGCTCCAACATATGGTGCCATTATTCGGTAAGAAAACAAATCCAGAAGTAAATTTCCTTTCATCTAAATCTCCTTCCCAAACAGCATCAAAATAGCCTTAGAGTCGCAGATCCCTTCCTTAATAACTCAATGTATTATCAGCAGTCCCCTTTAGATACCTCAGTATTCTCTTAACGGCTTTTCAATGTGCTTGACCTGGATTGGATTGGTATCTGCTCACCATTCCGACTGCAAAGCATATGTCGGGTGTTGTACACATTATAGCATACATCAAGCTCCCAACAGCACTAGCATAAGGAATATGTTTCATTTGTTCCTTCTCTTGTGGAGTCCTTGGACACAAACTATGGCTCAATCCTTCACCTTTTTTGCAATAGGAGTGTCTATGGGTTTACAGTCTTGCATACGAAATCGTTCAAGAACCTTATTTATATAGGTTTCTTGCGAAAGAGACAACGATCTCTTCAAAACGATCTCTTGAAGTCTTAACTCCAAGAATGTATGCAGCCTCACCCATATCCTTCATCTCAAAGTTAGAAGACAACTATCTCTTGATGATTAACCAACTCCATATTGCTTCCGGCAATTAGTATATCATCAACATATAATGATATGATCACAAATTGATCATTGGATCTATTGATATATACACAATGATCCTCGTCAATCATTGTAAAATCATATGCCACTATGGCATTATGAAAATGTATATACCTTTGTCTCGATGACTGCTTAAGGCCATATATCGACCCCCAAAGTCGACATACATTTTCTTCTTGGCCTTTCATTATGAAACCAGCAAGTTATTCCATATATGTTCATTCCTCTAATTCTCCATTGAGGAAAGCAGTCTTTACATCCATTTGATGTACTTTCAGAAAAGAAAGAAGTTGGGGGTCTGAAAGAGCGATGTTGAAGTTAGGATACAGAGTCACGAAGACTGTTCCGGCATTCAGAGTGGTTTGAACAGTACCGATGCAAGCATGCTGGTATTGTAAAAACCTGGTATCTAACAACGCGATTCTGGCCACTACTGGCAAGCCTTTTCGACCATGGAAGGTGAGAGCAAGACGGACAGCTCCATAGTGAACATGAGAATATCCGTTGGACCCATTGTCTAGGAAATTCGGAGGGATTTGAAGAGTAACAAAGTACTCCTTTTCGCAGTGGATGGGATGCTGGTCGAACTTGGAGGACCGAACGTACTCTTTACTTGCTTCGGGGTCTGGTGGATGAGTTGTCGAATGGAGCGGATAGGTGAGAATGATGAGGTGGGTTTAGCAAAAGCTGAATAGGGGTTCATAAGAGGAAGCTGAGTTTCTGAGATCTTGGTTTCATCGCTAAGGGAGACTTCATAGAGATAGTCTATCTTAGAAGCGTTTGAAACACGAAATTCTGAGAGAGCTGATGAAGAAGAAGAAGAAGCAAGAGAAATTGGTGCTTCGAGAATTTCTGGTTCTGTGGACATGATGAAGAAAGGTCTTCTCAGCACTGGATTCACCTATCAAGCGCATGGAATGGATAATATCAAAAACGAAACCATGGTAATGAAGATGCGTTGTTCATCTCCATGCAGAATGACCAAGCATCCCGCATCCATGTTCCAAGACAGATCCCAAAAGATACGTTGGCCAAGCTCCTTCCAGAGACCTGGATCACCAACTACGAAAAGCTACACCAGCATAACAAGCCTTTCCAGTCAACAGACTCAGAGTTTGTAAGGAAAAAAGATGGAACTGTTTCCATCAAATTTGGCAAGGAAAAGGAAGAAAGTCCTTCTATCTTCCAGACCCTCTTCATGATTGAACCATGTGTTCCAGAATCTATCTCCGAACCAGACCCAAAAAACCATGTTAGGCACTTCAACAGTGATGGACATCCTGTTCATTACTATAAAGACAATCATGGTCATTGTTTTTGGGATCCTTTTTGCCAATGTTCCTACTGTCTAAACTCTCCAGACGAGGTAAATCCTCACGCAAAATCTCCACCTCGAAGAAAAAAGTCAAAGGATAAGGTGTACCAAAGGTACTTGGACGGAGACACCTCCGTAGATACTCTTGGTGAGTGTAATAAATACCAGTTCATGGTATCTTATGCACCACCTCCACCACCAGAGTTTAATACCACATCCCAAGTCTCACCAGATCCACCAAAATCACCTCCACCTTCTCCTCCCCAGAAAAAGCAAGCTCTCTCTCCATTCTATAAGCCAATCCTCAAATGGGCTAAGAAACACTCTTACCCCCTTGAGGTCCCAGCAGAAATACCACCCACTTCTTCCATTGCCATGTTCCAAGATACTGACTTTCCTCCTCTTGTCAAGGAAAGTTCTAAACTCTTGTTCCCTGCTACAGAAGAGTTTATTGATCCACATGGCATGTATCGCCATACTCCCAAAATACCTACACCCACTGATGTGGACGAACATGGAAGGCAGAAGAAAACCCCTGCTGCTGAAGCCGTTCTAAACTGGCAATCAGAGACTCTGTTGGCACAAAACAATGCCTTTAAGGCAATTGATTCTAAGATCGGAAATGTGCAACAAGATCTCCGAAGATATGATGAAGGTACCAAGAAGATACTTTCGAGTTCCAAAAAGGCTTCAAGCCTTGGAATCGGACAATGACTTGGGTACCACTATCTTGAAGACCCAAAACCAGAAATAGACAAACTCAAGAAGCAAATTCAACTTCTTGAAGAAGGACGGTTTAGACCTTTCGATCCATTGGCACCTCCTGTTCAAACCGGGTATGTATCCCCAACACCTCAAGTGTCTGCATTTTTGCCAATATCCTAAGATTCTTCTAGAAGAGAAACAGATTTGCGAAGTCGTCTCAAAGCCTTGAAGAAGGAAAAGGGAAAGGAAAAGACACCACCTACAGAATCAAGCTCAATTGTTATAAGAGAAAAGCCAGACCAAATGATGTTATCAAATCCATTAGAATCCTTTCTAAGAGATCTGGGTAAGCAAGAAATTGACCCTATTACCCAACAGCCTGAGCCTGATCCTGTAGTCCCAAAAAAGCAGATTCTGTTTACTGAACAAACTTCCTCCTCCTCATCAGATTCAGTATCTACTTATTCCTCTTCATCCTTTTCAGATCAGCCAGTTGATTCTCCCCCTGTTGTCCCACCAACTTCACAAATATTCATGGCTGACACTCCTCCAGACTATGACTATGAAATGGAATCAAACTATTCGATCCGCATTTGGGAATAGACAAGTAATCCCATTAGAAATAATCCAACCAGACATGTATCCATGGCATCCAAACAATTCTTCTCCATTGATGACATTCCCTATTCAAAATGGCCACACAGACTTGAAGAATTTCATACTTGGTTGAGTACACAGTCCATCACCAACCATGATATGAATGATGTCCTTTTCAATTTTGTTACAAGGTTCACAGGGAGCCTTAAATTTTGGTGGCAATCACTCACAGAACAGGACCAGCTTACGTTCTTGTTGTCACCCATTCTTATCATGCCCTTAATTTTCTATACCATGTTTTTGTGGGAACACCCGGGGATCTCAAAGAACTCAAAAGGAGGGAATTCTTTGAAAGAAGATGCTGCTCCCTTCGTAAAAGCATCTTGATAAGCATTATCGATTAATGCTTCACTCTTTTTACAGATTGGCGCAGATCCAAACCTAAAGCATGTCTTCCTCACTTCTATCCCAACGAGCTCACCCGGATGGTGGAAAGATCTTTCTTTGGAAAACAAAGAAGGATACAAGACGTTCCCTTGGGAGAAATCCAGCAAGAAATTCATCTATGCTGGAAGAGTTATGCTTAAAGCGCCGAATGGTCCGAACATACATCACAAATGACAAGCGTCTTGAATCAGCTGTTCCCATCAAAAGTTAAAGATCAAATGTTCCAAACAAGATTGTGATGGTACTTGCGGCCATTATTCCGGAAGAATAAGCACTACAAGAAGTACTCGATTAAAAAATCCAAGCATGGCTCCAAGCATTTCCGGAAAAAGAAGAAATGGCGATACCTACGCAAAAGAAAAGATCACACAGGCCATAAGAAGTCAAGCCGTTGCTACATTTGCAACAAGAAAGGACACTTTGCCAAAAACTGTCCTCAGGCGAAAAAAGGCCAGAATCATCTGATCGAAAGTGAAACAGGTATTTCTCTTGAAAATGATGATATTGAGTCCTTATTTTCTGCTGATGAAGAGCCAATGAAACGAGACTCTTTGTGTTATTCCCTTCTACCAAACTTCCAAAGTGAAAACGAGTCGATGAATCGAATCAAGATATTTTTCACATATCTCCCACATCTTCAGAACCAAATCCTGACATATTCTCAAGTCAAACTCACTGTCCCCATTTCCCTGTAAAAATCTTCACTTCAAAATTCGCCAAACCTATCAATGTTATTGCTCTTATTGATACTAGAGCAAGTTCCTCCATTATGGACACTAAAGTTCTGCCTGAAGAATATTGGACTCCTCATATCCGATACTTCAACTCCGCTTCTGGAGATAGTTTTTCCACAAACGTCAGAACTACCTCAATTACTGTCCAGTTTTTTCCCGAGTGCTCCATAAAGGCAAAAATCTTTGGATCAAACCTCCCCAATAAAGATTTGCTAATTGGGTGGGACATTATGACTCAAATCTCTCAACTCCGCATCATTCCGGAAAGGGTCTTAGGTATAAGAATCATTTCTCGAGTTTGTTGATATTCGAGACTCTTTTCCATTCAGATGAGTCTGTTAGATCCAATCATGCAAAAACTGTTAGAATCATGCTCGGAATCTCACTCAGAATTTGCTCAGAAATGTTCTCATCCTTTATGGGAAAATCCAGAATTCTTTGTTCGTCTCCCCTTCAAGAAAAATGAAGACATCAACCTAACAAAGGCAAGTCATGCGGGAATGAAGCCAGAGCACTTGGCTTTAGCTCAAAGAGAATGCTCAGAGTTATTGCAACAAGGCCTTATTGAAGTTTCTGACTCTCAATGGGCTTGTGAAGCATTTTATGTCAATAAGCGAGCAGAGCAAAACAGAGGGAAAATGAGATTGGTAATCAATTACCAACCCCTTAATCTTTTTCTCCAAGATGACAAGTTCCCCTTACCATCCAGAGACTCTCTTTTTAGTGGTCTAACTAAGGCCCACATCTACTCCAAATTCGACCTCAAAGCCGGATTTTGGCAATTGGGCATTCATCCGGAAGACAGAGCCAAAACAGGATTCTGTATCCCAAACCAGCATTTTCAGTGGAAAGTTCTTCCTTTTGGCTTAAAGGTTGCCCCATCCCTTTTCCAAAAGGCCATGTGCCGTATTTTCCAACCCATCCCGTCAACCGCAAAGAAGTGTATATCGACGATATCCGCTCTGCATTACGATGAGCAGAGCCATTGCCAACTCCTTGAGAAATTTGCAGAAATAGTGAAAATGCATGGCATTATGCTTTCTCAAAGGAAAATGAATATCGCCAGACAGAAATTGAATTTCTTGGTATGCATCTCAACAAGGGTACATACTATCCCAGGCCACACATAGCACAAGAATTATTGAAGTTTCTGAAAAGGACTTCACGAAAAAACAAGTTCAGCAATTTCTTGGGATAATCAATTATCTCGAGTTTTTGTCCCAAACATTGCAAAGCTTCGATTCCTTTCTGATCCATGCTGAAAAAGAATTCCCCACTTTGCGGAAAAACCAGATGCAAGCGATCGAGCTTAAGGAGATTATGCGAGAATCTCCCACCATTGCAAATACCATCGACGGGTAAAAGAATTCTTCGATCGACGACGCTGATGAATACTGGGCAGCCGTCCTATTTGAAGAAATTGATGGTAAGAAACACCCTTGTGCTTATAAAAGTGGAAAGTTTTCTCAAGCTGAAATGCATTACCACTCCACTTTTAAAGAAATCCTGGCAGTTAAAAATGGAATCAAAAAATTTGAATTTCATCTCATCGGCCATCACTTCCTGGTTGAACTAGACATGGCATCTTTTCCCCAGATGACCAAGTTTAAACAAAAGCAGATTCCAAACCCCCAATTGCTTCGATGGGCTGAATGGTTTTCAAAATACTCTTTTGAAACCAAACATATCCCGGAAAAAGGAATGTCCTTGCTGAATTTTTGTCAAGACCCAAAGCACCAGCCTGAAATCAACATGTATATCAAGAGACCGCATTCCATATGCTCAATCATGGTGTCAAGTACAAAATTGAGAAGATCAAAGATTTGCCAAGTTGGAAATTTCCGAGGAAATTATCCAAGAAATCGTAAATAAATCCTAACCGAGAACTGGAGAACCTCATGTGGCAATCCCACATGACCATCTTTCAGATTTAATGGAGGTTCGATTCTTTATCCTTTTGGGTTAAATCTAAATTATCCTTTCATTCATCCTCTCATCTGGAAGGAAGATGATTTTCCCGATCAGCTCAAAACGCTGTTATGGTACTTAACCAATAAGTACTTGATAGCCATTGAAATCCCCACAAGGAGATTCATTGCAAATCTCACCAGGATATTTATGCTTGGGAGAAACATCGAAAAAGAATGTGATAGGAATCTTTTAGATTTTCTAAACTGGTTCTATCATCCCACCTGCTGGAAACAAGACTTGGAAAGAGAACTGAGAACCATGACGCCAAATCCTGAAGTTCATACCATCCTGTTCTTCCGTCGTCCATGGAATTTTTGCAGAAATAATGGTAGTATCTTGGATAGGCCACTTGAAATAGGAACCACATCCTATAAACCCCACTTGAACAGCCGAGAAGCTCGGATTCACAAATCTTATCCAAGATCTGTCAGATTCTGTGAAAACGAATATCGAGAACTCCAAAGAATCCTATGCCAAGAAAACAAGACTATTCCTAAAGATGTCTGGAATAATGCACCCACTACGTGGGATCATTATGACCTAGCAGCAGAGGCTAAGGAAGCACTTGATCAGTACAGACAAGCTACATCGTCCCAAGAGCATGAGATGACAAGCGAAGAAGACATTGTCCAGTCTACTCAAGACCCCTATACACGCTTTGGAGGTCCTCTGTCCCAGGATCCCTACGAGGGGACCCTCGTCCTCATTCCAAGATATGGACACATCCTACTATACACGGCCCTCCAACCGGCCTCGGCCCAAGTTTTCCTAACAACACTACCAACGAAAAACACTGATCGGGCGGGCAGCGAAGAAGCATCCCATTGGGCTCATGAAGCATCCTCATCCCAAAGGCTGAATCAAATCCTTTCTCCACAAGACCTTGAGGCACTCCAACAGAAGTATGAAGCACATCTCCTAGAAGAAAGTTCAGATGACGACTCGCATGTAGCTACAATGCACGAGACGGACGAGACCGTTGAGTCCGTACATTTCACCGTAGCAATGTCTTTGTTCACTTTATTGTAGCACTAGGCTAGGGAATGTACTGTTCACAGTACAGTTACTGTTCATAGTGTGCGAATAATTCCCTCCCGGAAAGTTCCGGTGCCTCTGTTTGTATCTGGACCCGTGAGTTGGTCCCTATGTGTTCTTGTCTCCCTTTTTCTGCCTATATAAGGCATTGTGGTTGTATCGTTTGGGGCAGAGTCCCTTGAAGTAAAGAGTGTGCTTTGTGAAAAACTCTCTATGGCTTTCTAAATTCCTCCTCTTCTCTAGCCTGGTAGGATCCTTCGAGAAATGCAGCTTGGGTAGATTAGAAACGTCTCCATCCTGGCATCCTCTGAGTGTCTCTAGGCTCTGGATTAAAGGGCTGAGTGGTTTTCTGCTAAGAGGCTGTCCCTGAAGGGCTTGAACGGGAGTTGTTCGCCCAATGTGGGATGCATACCTGCAGGAAATTTACTCTCCTTCCCTGGTCCTAAGCACACTCTTTACTTCAAGGGACTCTGCCCCAAACGATACAACCACAATGCCTTATATAGGCAGAAAAAGGGAGACAAGAACACATAGGGACCAACTCACGGGTCCAGATACAAACAGAGGCACCGGAACTTTCCGGGAGGGAATTATTCGCACACTATGAACAGTAACTGTACTGTGAACAGTACATTCCCTAGCCTAGTGCTACAGTAAAAGTGAACAGTACTTTGCTACAGTGAAAATGTACGGACTCAACGGTCTCGTCCGTCTCGTGCATTGTAGCTACATACTGAGTCGTCATCTGAACTTTCTTCTAGGAGATGTGCTTCATACTTCTGTTGGAGTGCCTCAAGGTCTTGTGGAGAAAGGATTTGATTCAGCCTTTGGGATGAGGATGCTTCATGAGCCCAATGGGATGCTTCTTCTGCTGCCCAGTCTGTGTTTTCGTTGGTAGTGTTGTTAGGAAAACTTGGCTGAGGCCAGTTGGAGGGCTGTGTATAGTAGGATGTGTCCATATGCTGGAATGAGGACGAGGGTCCCCGTCGTAGGATCCCGGGACGCAGGACCTCCAAAGCGTGTATAGGGGTCTTGAGTAGACCGGACAATGTCTTCTTCGCTTGTCATCTCATGCTCTTGGGACGATGCAGCTTGTCCGTATCGATCAAGTGCTTCCTTAGCCTCTGCTGCTAGGTCATAATGATCCCACGTAGTGGGTGCATTATTCCAGACATCTTTAGGAATAGTCTTGTTTTCTTGGCATAGGATTCTTTGGAGTTCTCGATATTCGTTTTCGTCGTAACCGACAGGATCTTGGATAAGATTTGTGAATCCGAGCTTCTCTACTGCTCAAGTGGGGTTTATAGGGTGTGGTTCCTATTTCAAGTGGCCTATCCAAGATACTACCATTATTTCTGCAAAAATTCCATGGACGACGGAAGAACAGATGGTATGAACTTAGGATTTGGCGTCATGGTTCTCATTTTCTCTTTCCAAGTCTTGTTTCAGCAGTGGGATGATAGAACCGCTTTAGAAAATCTAAAAGATTCCTATCACATTCTTTTCGATGTTTCTCCCAAGCATGAATATCCTGGTGAGATTTGCAATGAATCTTCTGGTGGGGATTTCAATGGCTATCAAGTACTTATTGGTTAAGTACCATAACAGCGTTTTGAGCTGATCGGGAAAATCATCTTCCTTCCAGATGAGAGGATGAATGAAAGGATAATTTAGATTTAACCCAAAAGGATAAAGAATCGAACCTCCATTAAATCTGAAAAGGTCTGTGTGGGATTGCCACATGAGGTTCTCCAGGTTCTCAGTTAGACTGTCATTCTGGATTTGCTGGATAATTTCCTCAGGAAATTTCCAACTTGGCAAATCTTTGATCTTCTCAATTTTGTACTTGACACCATGATTGAGCATATGGAATGCAGGTCTCTTGATATACATGTTGATTTCAGCTGGTGCTTTGGGTCTTGACAAAAAATCAGCAAGGACATTCCTTTTTCCAGGGATATGTTTGGTTTCAAAAGAGTATTTTGAAAACCATTCAGCCCATCGAAGCAATTGGGGGTTTGGAATCGCTTTTGTTTAAACTTGGTCATCCGGGGGAAAAGATGCCATGTCTAGTTCAACCAGGAAGTGATGGCCGATGAGATGAAATTCAAATTTTTTGATTCCATTTTTAACTGCCAGGATTTCTTTAAAAGTGGAGTGGTAATGCATTTCAGCTTGAGAAAACTTTCCACTTTTATAAGCACAAGGGTGTTTCTTACCATCAATTTCTTCAAATAGGACGGCTGCCCAGTATTCATCACTGGCGTCAGTCTGAAGAATTCTTTTACCCGTCGATGGTATTTGCAATGGTGGGAGATTCTGCATAATCTCCTTAAGCTCAAGAATCGCTTGATGCGGGGTTTTTCCGCAAAGTGGGGAATTCTTTTTCAGCATGGACTGTAAAGGAATCAGAAGCTTTGCAATGTTTGGGACAAAAACTCTGAGATAATTGATTATCCCAAGAAATTGCTGAACTTGTTTTTTCGTGAAGTCCTTTTCAGGAAACTTCAATAATTCTTGTGCTATGTGTGGCCCTGGATAGTATGTACCCTTGTTGAGATGCATACCAAGAAATTCAATTTCTGTCTGGGCGATATTCATTTTCCTTTGAGAAAGCATAATGCCATGCATTTTCACTATTTCTGCAAATTTCTCAAGGAGTTGGCAATGGCTCTGTTCATCAGGGCTGTAGAGCAGGATATCGTCGATATACACTGCTGCGGTTGACAGGATGGGTTGGAAAATACGGCACATGGCCTTTTGGAAAAGGGATGGGGCAACCTTTAAGCCAAAAGGAAGAACTTTCCACTGAAAATGCTGGTTTGGGATACAGAATCCTGTTTTGGCTCTGTCTTCCGGATGAATGCCCAATTGCCAAAATCCGGCTTTGAGGTCGAATTTGGAGTAGATGTGGGCCTTAGTTAGACCACTAAAAAGAGAGTCTCTGGATGGTAAGGGGAACTTGTCATCTTGGAGAAAAAGATTAAGGGGTTGGTAATTGATTACCAATCTCATTTTCCCTCTGTTTTTGCTCGCTCGCTTATTGACATAAAATGCTTCACAAGCCCATTGAGAGTCAGAAACTTCAATAAGGCCTTGTTGCAATAACTCTGAGCATTCTCTTTGAGCTAAAGCCAAGTGCTCTGGCTTCATTCCCGCATGACTCGCCTTTGTTGGGTTGATGTCTTCATTTTTCTTGAAGGGGAGACGAACAAAGAATTCTGGATTTTCCCATAAAGGATGAGAACATTTCTGAGCAAATTCTGAGTGAGATTCCGAGCATGATTCTAACAGTTTTTGCATGATTGGATCTAACAGACTCATCTGAATGGAAAAGAGTCTCTGAATATCAACAAACTCAGAGAAATGATTCTTATACCTAAGACCCTTTCCAGGAATGATGCGGAGTTGAGAGATTTGAGTCATAATGTCCCACCCAATTAGCAAATCTTTATTGGGGAGGTTTGATCCAAAGATTTTTGCCTTTATGGAGCACTCGGGAAAAACTGGACAGTAATTGAGGTAGTTCTGACGTTTGTGGAAAAAGTATCTCCGGAGCGGAGTTGAAGTATCGGATATGAGGAGTCCAATATTCTTCAGGCAGAACTTTAGTGTCCATAATGGAGGAACTTGCTCCAGTATCAATAAGAGCAATAACATTGATAGGTTTGGCGAATTTTGAAGTGAAGATTTTTACAGGGAAATGGGGACAGTGAGTTTGACTTGAGAATATGTCAGGATTTGGTTCTGAAGATGTGGGAGATATGTGAAAAATATCTTCAGATTCTGATTCATCAGACTCGTTTTCACTGGAAGTTTGGTAGAAAGGGAATAACACAAAGAGTCGTTTCGTTGGCTCTTCATCGCAGAAAATAAGGACTCAATATCATCATTTTCAAGAGAAATACGTTTCACTTTCGATCGATGATTCTCGCCTTTTTCGCCCGAGGACGCTTTTTGGCAAAGTGTCCTTTCTTGTTGCAAATGTAGCAACGGCTTGACTTCTTATGGCCTCGTGTGATCTTTTCTTTTGCGTAGGTATCGCCATTTCTTCTTTTTCCGGAAATGCTTGGAGCCATGCTTGGATTTTTTAATCGAGTACTTCTTGTAGTGCTTATTCTTCTGGGAATAATGGCCGCAAGTACCATCACAATCTTGTTTGGAACATTTGATCTTTAACTTTTGATGGGAACAGGCTGATTCAAGACGCTTGTCATTTGTGATGTATGTTCGGACCATTCGGCGCTTTAAGCATAACTCTTCCAGGCATAGATGAATTTCTTGCTGGATTTCTCCCAAGGGAACGTCTTGTATCCTTCTTTGTTTTCCAAAGAAAGATCTTTCCACCATCTGGGTGAGCTCGTTGGGATAGAAGTGAGGAAGACATGCTTTAGGTTTGGATCTGCGCCAATCAACTGTAAAAGAGTCAAGCATTAATCGATAATGCTTATCAAGATGCTTTTTCTGAAGGGAGCAGCATCTTCTTTCAAAGAATTCCCTCCTTTTGAGTTCTTTGAGATCCCCGGGTGTTCCCACAAAAACATGGTATAGAAAATTAAGGGCATGATAGTAACTGGGTGACAACAAGAACGTAAGCTGGTCCTGTTCTGTGAGTGATTGCCACCAAAATTTAAGGCTCCCTGTGAACCTTGTAACAAAATTGAAAAGGACATCATTCATATCATGGTTGGTGATGGACTGTGTACTCAACCAAGTATGAAATTCTTCAAGTCTGTGTGGCCATTTTGAATAGGGAATGTCATCAATGGAGAAGAATTGTTTGGATGCCATGGATACATGTCTGGTTGGATTATTTCTAATGGGATTACTTGTCTGTCCCAAATCTGGATCAGAATAGTTTGATTCCATTTCATAGTCATAGTCTGGAGGAGTGTCAGCCATGAATATTTGTGAAGTTGGTGGGACAACAGGGGGAGAATCAACTGGCTGATCTGAAAAGGATGAAGAGGAATAAGTAAATACTGAATCTGATGAGGAGGAGGAAGTTTGTTCAGTAAACAGAATCTGCTTTTTTGGGACAACAGGATCAGCCTCAGGCTGTTGGGTAATAGGGTCAATTTCTTGCTTACCCAGATCTCTTAGAAAGGATTCTAATGGATTTGATAACATCATTTGGTCTGGCTTTTCTCTTATAACAATTGAGCTTGATTCTGTAGGTGGTGTCTTTTCCTTTCCCTTTTCCTTCTTCAAGGCTTTGAGACGACTTCGCAAATCTGTTTCTCTTCTAGAAGAATCTTCTGGGATATTGGCAAAAACAGACACTTGAGGTGTTGGGGATACATACCCGGTTTGAACAGGAGGTGCCAATGGATCGAAAGGTCTAAACCTTCCTTCTTCAAGAAGTTGAATTTGCTTCTTGAGTTTGTCTATTTCTGGTTTTGGGTCTTCAAGATAGTGGTACCCAAGCTGTTGTCCTGATTCCAAGGCTTGAAGCCTTTTTTGGAACTCAGAAAGTATCTTCTTGGTACCTTCATCATATCTTCGGAGATCTTGTTGCACATTTCCGATCTTAGAATCAATTGCCTTAAAGGCATTGTTTTGTGCCAACAGAGTCTCTGATTGCCAGTTTAGAACGGCTTCAGCAGCAGGGGTTTTCTTCTGCCTTCCATGTTCGTCCACATCAGTGGGTGTAGGTATTTTGGGAGTATGGCGATACCTGCCATGTGGATCAATAAACTCTTCAGAAAGGTGGAACAAGAGTTTAGAACTTTCCTTGACAAAGAGGAGGAAAGTCGATATCTTGGAACATGGCAATGGAAGAAGTGGGTGGTATTTCTGCTGGGACCTCAAGGGGGTAAGAGTGTTTCTTAGCCCATTTGAGGATTGGCTTATAGAATGGAGAGAGAGCTTGCTTTTCCGGGGAGGAGAAGGTGGAGGTGATTTTGGTGGATCGGGGTGAGACTTGGGATGTGGTATTAAACTCTGGTGGTGGAGGTGGTGCATAAGATACCATGAACTGGTATTTATTACACTCACCAAGAGTATCTACGGAGGTGTCTCCGTCCAAGTACCTTTGGTACACCTTATCCTTTGACTTTTTTCTTCGAGGTGGAGATTTTGCGTGAGGATTTACCTCGTCTGGAGAGTTTAGACAGTAGGAACATTGGTAAAAAGGATCCCAAAAACAATGACCATGATTGTCTTTATAGTAATGAACAGGATGTCCATCATCGTTGAAGTGCCTAACATGGTTTTTTGGGTCCGGTTGGAGATAGATTCTCGGAACACATGGTTCAATCATGAAGAGGGTCCGGAAGATAGAAGGACTTTCTTCCTTTTCCTTGCCAAATTTGATGGAAACAGTTCCATCTTTTTCCTTACAAACTCGAGTCTCGTTGTTGGAAAGGCTTGTTATCTTTGGTGTAGCTTTTCGTAGTTGGTGATCCAGGTCTCTGGAAGGAGCTTGGCCAACGTATCTTTTGGGATCTGTCTTGGAACATGGATGCAGGATGCTTGGTCATTCTGCATGGAGATGAACAACGCATCTTCATTACCATTGTTGAAGTTGAGGTCGAGAGCATGGTTCTGAACTCGATAAACCATCTGGTAATGTAGGGTTGCAGCTACGGATTCAGCTGTTTGGGGGGCTCCAGTGAGCTGTACTTGTACTTTCAGAAAAGAAAGAAGTTGGGGGTCTGAAAGAGCGATGTTGAAGTTAGGATACAGAGTCACGAAGACTGTTCCGCATTCGAGTGGTTTGTGAAGACCGATGCAAGCATGCTGGTATTGTAAAAACACGGTATCTAACAACGCGATTCTGGCCACTACTGGCAAGCCTTTTCGACCATGGAAGGTGAGAGCAAGACGGACAGCTCCATAGTGAACATGAGAATATCCCTGTTGGACCAATTGTCTAGGAAATTCTGGAGGGATTTGAAGAGTAACAAAGTACTCCTTTTCATCCATACTTGCCATTATTGCCAGAATAATGCGAATCAAAGTAAATCTCACTACAGGAGAAAATGTATCTTCATAATCAATTTCTTCCTGTTGATTATACCCCTTCGCCACAAGGCAAGCCTTATGCCTTTCTATCGAGCCATCAGCCTTTCGCTTTATTTTGAGAACCCACTTGTTCACAATAGCTTTGTGTCCTTTTGGAAGATCAACCAGTTCCCAGACTTTGGTTTGATTTCATTGACTCAATTTCCTCTTTCATTGCATGATTCCATTTTTCCTTATTAGGGCAATTCAGAGCCTCATTAATATTTCTTGGCTCATCCTCATCTTGTGGAGCAACCATAAAAGTTTCCCTTTCAATGTCAAAACATCGACGGGGAATACTTTGGCGACTTGTTCACCGTATGGGAGATTGTACACTTAGCACATCATTCCCCATCATGCTCCTACTTGGATTAGGTAATGATGATGTCGTCACATCAGGTGGTTGCAATTGAGAATGAGTTGAATTCAATTCATCACATCTCATATTACTCCCACTTGGACAAACTCCACTAACATCATTATCTTGATCCAAGGTTTCAAATAAGGAGTTATTTTTTATTATTTCGCCCCTCTTAAGAAATTCATCCACTAAGGATGTGACATCCCGTGATTCAAATTCAGTTATACTCCCACTTTCCTGCTCACCTATAAACACATACCATTTTGAGTGTTCGCAGTATCTCATGAAAATACTCTTATTTTCTTTGGGACCCAATTTACCAAACTTGTGAGAGGACTCATGAATATAGGCAGCACAACCCCATGGCTTAAGAAAACTTAAGTCCGGTTTTCTAACTGTCCATAACTCATATGAAGTGGAAATAACTAATTTGGAAGGCATCCGGTTAAGTATATTGGTAGCAGTTAACAACGCATCACTCCAAAAAGTGATAGGTAAGTTAGCATGCGCCATCTTGGACCTAACCATTCCAGCAGGGTTCTGTTTCTTCTCTCCGCAACATCATTTTGTTGAGGAGTATATGGAATAGACAACTATCTTTCTATTCCTTTTTCATCACATAATTTTCTGAACTTATCGATAAATATTCTCAACCTCGATCGGATCTAAATACCTTTATTTTCTTGTCTAATTGATTTTACGCAAGGTTCATAAACCTTCCGAAACAACTTATGCTTGATTCATGAGAAATCAAATAGACATATCCGACTCGAGTATAATCATCTATAAAAAGTGATGAAATAAACAACCCCTTGCCTTCCTCTCACATTCATTGAACCACAGACGTCCAAATAGATTAAATGCAGAGGAAATTCAGCTCTTTTACCTTTTCCAAATGGTTTCCTTGTCATTTTCCCTACTAGGCAATGCTCACATATGGACAAATCGACTTTTTCAATATTGCCTAACAAGCCCTCTTTGGCTAGTCTATTCATATGTTGTTGGCCCATATGACCAAGTCTAGCATGCCACCATATTCACATCATTATCATATAAGGTAGAAGACGTGAAACAAGGGAATAACATATTGACATCATCACAATCAACATTTAGTACAATAAAACCATTCAGTAAGTGACCACAACCATAGTAGTTTGTATCTAAATACAAATCTACACCTTTATTATGGAAGTTCATACCAAAACCAAGCTTAACCAACACTAAGACAGACACTAAATTTCGACGAATCTCCAAAGCATATTGAACATCAAGATGCGTCCACCATGCATGTTCAATTGGCAGGTGCCAATCCCTTTAACTTCAGCTCTGGAGTTATTTCCAATATAAATCCACTTAGTTCCAGTTGGTATCGTCGGAATTCCACAAAGGATCCTCTATCCTTTGCTACATGGTCTGTCGCTCCTGAATCTACATTCCACAAAGGATTTGATTCAGCTTATAATGCAGAACTTGACACATAAGCAAAGTTCTCAAATGTACAAGAGGTGTATTCCTTCTTTGGCTCATGACAGTCGCGAGCATAGTGACTTCTCTTGTCACAATTGTAACACATCACCCTTAACATTTTCTTCACTTGAGGACGTTTTCCTCTCTTGTGTTGGTTAACTCTTGATTTCTTGCAATAAGGACTTGATCCTTTGCATTCCCACATATTGAACGAATCAATACGCTTGCACTTAGAGCACAAAGCCCTTTCTGAGCTAGAACCAGCATAGCAAATGTCTATTTTCGGCTCAAATGCTGTCAAGCAGTCCTCTACCAACTCAAGGTGGCGCATGGCATCCTTAAGATCTTCCATAACATGGTCAAGAGCTTCTAGTGCTTCTTGCTTTTTCAGCACATATTGAATCTTCATATTCAATATTTCACAATTGTTGCCATTCATATCAGCAATTACATTCTTAGTTGCTTTGAACCATCGTTCGAACACATCAGACATACATGCACGAATAATTAATGCCTATCATTTATGCATCCCTATTTGCATAGACCCATCATATTAATAAATAATTTCAAGTAAGGTTTCAGAATCAAAAGGTCACTATGTTTCCAATCATCCTCCAAAAATCCTAACTCAAAATTATTATTAATATAATTGTCTTATGCAAATACATTCTACGAAGTTACAAAAACTTCTATTACTACCCACAGCAACCAGCAATAGCATAAAGCAAATAAAATCTTAACATCCAATAAAATAACAATGCTTTCACATGATACAACTAACATATCGGTTGCTACATCAACAACAATCAGGTAGTAAACATTACATCATTAATCAAAGAAATAAATAGGGAATGTCCCTTCTAATCTATCAGTCAAAACATCTGAGAAAACTGAAGGCACATTTGCCAACCATGGAAAAACTTTTGGAGAGCATTCATGTCGCCATCAAGGCGCATTTACTCTACGCCATGTGGCGCTTAATCTAAGGGTTGAAGTTTTGGCCAACTCAATCCTATAGTGCTCTCTTACAAAAGCTTCCACCAGCCTCCTATAACCCGGGACCACGTTGACCTCCCATAACCGATCCAACACTGCTTGCCATTCAGGTGGAAGAGTATTCATTAAAGCCGGCACCTTCTCAAAATCCGGCATAAGATAACCATTTCAGATGATTTCCTGTATAATCTGATTGACCCTGACCACATATGATACTAAATCACCATCATGCCACTGATAATTAGCTAATTCTGACATCAGCCTTTTAAGTCTTGCATTTCCCTCGTCTGTTCTCGGGATTGCAGGTATCCTTGCATAACGCATCATAGTTCCGCAACAAACGCAATTAAAAATGGATCACTTATAATCCATAATAAATATAAGGGAAAATACATAATTTTCCAAAATTCATGCAACAAATGCAGAATTAAAAATGGATTACTTATAATCCACATAGGCATGACTGAAAAATAAACAAATTCCTTTCTGTTTTTTTGGTCAACGGTCAACGGTCGGTCAACGGTCAACGGTCGGTCAACGGGTCGGGTCAACGGGCGCGCGGGTCGGAGGACCGGTCGGACCGGTCGGGCCGGTCGGACCGCTCGCGCGGACCGACGCACGTGCCGCGCGCGTGCGGGGGATGAGGTCACGCAGATGTCATCCGGCACGTGTCGGGCGCGTGCCTGCGTCCGCGAGTCGGGTCGGGTCACCGGCCGGTGACCGCCCGGCGAAACGTCGTCGACGATGACGTCATCGGTGACGTCATCCGAGCGGTTACCGACCGTTGGATGACGTCACGATGACGTCATCGCGTGACGTCAGCACGCGTCGGTCCGCGGACCGGCGCGTACCGTTTCGCCGGTCGCCGGTGCGCACGTGCCGGTTCGTCACCAGCGCGTGTGGCGCACGCGCTGGCCATAGCCAGCGCTTCGGGCGCGTCGCGCCCACGCGCAACGCCTTCCGGCCGCGCGTGTGGGCGCGTGCGGTGTCGTACGGAGGCGTGCGACATGTCGCCGGACTCATCTCGACGTCGCCTTTCTCCCCATGTGTTCAGAAAACTATTTCGACTTACGAAAACTCAGAAAAATGGCCGAACAATGCTCGGGTATCGGGATTTCTCGCCCCGATCCGTACGGCCGAATGGTTTTTGCGAAAAAATCAATCAAAAAAACATCAAATTGATCAGGAAAATGTGAACTAGGGCTCTGATACCAATGTTGGGAATAACGGATCCCCGAAAAACGAATTCGACACCGAATCGAACCCCTAAATCAATGCGGAAGACGAAGCCCGGGAATAACACGTATCACCGATCGTAAAGCACACCACGGATTCGAGCGTACCTTGTTAGCCACAGATTAAACACCAATACCGAAGATCGAGGAAGAAATTCTAATCCGATGATGTCAATTCGACTTGAATAGGGAAACGGTGTCGCCTTAAGCGTTTGGGAGAAAAAGAGAGGGAAAGGAACGTACGTTGGAATTGTTATGCCAAGAGGTGTCTTCTCTCTCTCTCTCCTTCCTTTTATACCTTCCCCCATCCACGGGCCCTATTCCCCTGGGCCGGGCCTTTTTGGGCCCAACTTGAGCCGATGGGCCTTAAGCCCATCTCATAAATCCATCAGTCCGGAACAACCCAACGTTAACATTATTACCAAAAATGATGACTATGATTTAATCGTGTGGAGCCACCTACCTCCTTTTTTTTCTTTTTTTCTTATTTCTCAAATATAGACCCGAACCCCTTGGCACCCGTCATCTCTCTCTGTATTTGATTTGCCGCATCCCTGTGAAGCTCCACGGTCAGCCACACTACCGTCCATCCTCGAGGACCGCGGAGGAGCCGTCACCTCCGGATCCGAAGGCTCGGCTCGACGCTTCCATGGCCCATTGAGCCTCTAGATATGGAGGCGTCTCCACCAGATGGAAGGAGATGTTCAGTTTTCTGAGTGCTGTGGGTGGCCGAGAGAGAGAGGGGCACCGTCGTTGGTGGCAGCGACAGCGGCAGGAAATAGGCAGAGCTCAACGGTGGCCGGAGGTGATGGGCGCGGAATCCAACGACTGTGGTCGGAGGAGTTTTGAGTTGTTGCCCTTGTCTCCAATCTTGAACGCGTATGAGGATGAGTTCGGGAAGGATGTCCCAGAAAATTGCATTTGTTTTCCAGTGTCCAGTTTCCTTTTGTCGATGGCTGCAAAATGGCTGCTGCAACACTCTCCATATAGAGTAAAAACCGTCGGGGTTGATATTATGTCGACGCCAGAGAATGTCGGACGTAAAACATTGTTCTGCAGAGCACACTTTATAGATGGCTTGACATAATCTCGATCTCACTCTAGCCACTTTTGCAGCCAGTCAGAGAGAGATCTTTGTGAGCGGCTCTGCAGAAATAAAGTGATAATTACCTTGTTGGCTAGCACATTTGTCTTACCACGATCCCATGATGAAAAAAGGAAAAAAGCATAGATATTGTTATCTAATTTCCCTTTGTCTGTGTGAAAATCGATGGAAATGGTTTTGTTACGTTTATTCTACTTATCAGTATACTATAAGACAAACATAATATTGTTTATATTCTGCTAGTTTGGTGTTAAAAGATCGATATTATTTGTTTCTTACGTCTACTGGAGACTCGAGCCGGATGAGACAATGCAGAAGATTAAGGACACCTTGTTCCTCCATATTGGAATGCCATACAAAATTAATAATATGACGATCTTTCCAGTTCAGTGGAAACTCTATGTATTATATGTCTTCAATTGTAATAAGAAAAGCGATGGCTTCTTCTCAGCAGTTATATTCATCGCCCGGTCCCTGCCGGTCGTAGTTCATACTCACGTTCACCGCGATATACCCTTCAATTTCGCTTATTGAGGGAAAGCAGCGATGACTAATGCTGAATCAATCATCCATTGGTGTTGATATGTACTATCTAGCTAAAGTTTGCACTTCAAATTGGCAATTTTTATCATCATTTATCTGCTCTTGCTAGCAACTTTTCATGATCAAACTAGAGATATTGAAATACAAAGAAAATGTCAATCGATGATGATCATGGTTTGAGACTTGGGGCTGACTTTGATCTCTCTAGCACAAAACAAGCAGTCGGCAAAGCAGTACGAAAATTCCAGATGCCCTCGTGATAGCTGTATATAAGCAGAGCAGTAAGCAGTTACAACGAAGGTTCCATCAATGACCAAATCCCAATGTCATTAAATGATTTCCGCTTAATCACGGGGCAACAACCATGCACACTTCTTAGAACATTTAATCAACCAAAACCAGGAGGCAGTTCAGGATCATCCTCAGCATCATTAGAGAGCTTCCACTTTTCAACATTGCTCTTCCACTTTTCAACATTGCCAGAAAAACCTGGTGGGATACTCACATCTCCATCGTCTGGGGTCAAAAGCTTGTCTGAAGGGTTCTGCTCATTCTTCAAACCTTCAGAAAACCCTTTTTCACGAAAAGCCGGTATTTGCACTCTCTCATCGTGTTGTTCTCCGTGATTCTGATTATTACTGGGCGGACAGAAACCCAGCGGTTCCTTCTGTTCATTATTGAATACTGTGTTGGTCTCACCAGATGGTACAGCATAGGATCTGCTATAGTCCATTCTCTGCAGCGGTGTCTGCATGTCTTTACCAGAAGGGGTCAATATCTTACTACACATAGATTGCACTGTATCTTCAATTTCACTTTTCATGCCATCAGCCGATCTGATTATCTCCCACAGGCTTTCAGAAATCTGGCCCATAACATTGCTTCTAAAATAGAAAAAAAAAAATGCATAATCAAGCTCAGAATGTTTCAATGATTTTACATATATAAACAAATTTTGCTTAGTAGTACTTGGGAGGAAAGTTCCCTAACCAAGGTTCATGCAGTACTACCTTCAAAAACATCACCCTTCTGGAAGCAAGCACAGAACAAGTACACTATAATGATTGATCAGAGATAGAAATGCGTGACAATACATGTTACTTCAAGATGTCTCGGTCATCGTAATTTATGTCCATAAAAAAATCATGCCCCATGTGTCAGGTAGCCGTCCACCTTACTTGTACATACCAAATACAAGTTACTATAGAAGTACCATCGCGTTTAATTATAGGCACGGCACATTCAGAAAATTTACAAAACAAGACAAGCATTTCCAAACAATTGGCAGGATTTCACCAGATATAAGCATCAGATGGAAAATCAAGAGATTAATTACTTACCCAACCTCTTCATATATAGCATCAGAAAGCTGCCTGGGCTTCAAATTCTCAGAACCCGGACGATTAAGTGCAGCTGACTGCTTCACCATTCCGATGATCTTGTAACGCAGTTCCTCCTGCAGTGCATTTTATAGTCAGCATTTTAAGAATAGTGAGTAGAGAATATCTATCTGAAGATGGAAACAAATCCACGAAAGAAATAATAGCTTGATTTTTGGGTAAAAAATAAAGCAAATGTTGCTTGAAAGATTCCCATCCAAACAAAGAAGATATCTGAGGAACATAATGAAGCACTTTAGCATGACAGAATGAGAACTTCTTTAAAGGGTAGGTACCTAGAATGAGGTTAGGCATGGAGACAGCTTACTGAATTATGGGCAGGGTACCGATACACACATTCTATGTGTGCTACACACAGGGTAAGCTTAGTTGGCACGGAATCACAAAATCAAATGACTATTTTTGCGTCATTTACAAATGGTAAGATCATAAAGCAATATCTGCAGTAGCAATGATGTCACATTTAGCAGATAATATGCACATTGTGGTATGGACTAACCGATGAATTAACTTTGATTCTGACTCAAAGTCATTATCTATGATTTCAAAAGCTTAGATCAAGGTCGAGGTTTCCATAATATAAACACTCGTCTGTTTTCTTCTTCATCCACTTCTTTCTATTGCATGCATATGAGTTGGGGTGATTTAGTCACTAATCACAGCACCTCTAAGACAGAGTGCTACCAAATATACCAAGAAGATACCCAATCACAAATAAAAGGGATACTACATTCTACCTTACTATGATTCAAAGGCTTATAGTTCACATTCACGCACTTTTTCAACAACAGGGAAATATTTTGTCCCCATAGACCCTCATCCTGAGAACCTATTTAATTTACAGCCATCAACTTGTGCTTCTTGTATAAAATAGTTTCTAAAATTCTTGCAAATAGACAAACTGTTGCTGTCTAAATTGGTATCCCCTCATCAAAGTGCTTTCATCCCAGGACAGCTTATCGAAGATGAAATTATCATCGTGCATGAGGCTTTTCATCAGTTGAGGCTTAGGAAGAGACGTAAAAAGAAAGAATGTGCTCTAAAATTAGCTTATGATAGGGTGCTATTCTCACATTTTTTATTTGCAGATGATTCACTCTTTTTCTTTGCAGCAACCAAGGCAAATGCCCAAAAATGGAAGCAGGATTTGAAAAGTAGTACCTGGCCTCTGGACATACAGTTAATTTCACAAATAGGTATGTTTGACCGTTAACCTTTCATTAAAAGTGAAAATATACCTGCATAGTCGCCTATCGTCGTGTCAAGGAGAAAGCAGAGATAAAACAGATGGAGGGACCTTGTTCTAGTCATCAGAATGATGGCATATGTATACCCCTCACCCACCCCAACCCAAACCAAAAAATGATAAAACAGAAACACTTCCTTTGGAGAGTCTTCATTAATGCCATAGCCAAAAGGAGAAACTAATCCAGCTAGAGTCTCTTCGAATGATAGATGAGTGGCCCAAACTTTACAAAGGAACCAATTTATGAAGAAAGCAAGAGAGGAATTCTTGAGAAAGCTGGTTTATACAATGTAATTGGAAAATACAAAGTTGAGCTACTCTTAGACAGCAACAACCTGTACCTGGAGGGAGGATAAGGAGAATCTACCAAGCACTGGAGTTGTGAGACTTAAGAAGTAGCCAGTGAGAATGAACACGGATGCTCAGTCCATGGAACAAGAATCACTTCCAACTGAATAAGTCAAAGATGGATTATGATGGGGTAGTTGAAGTGAAGTGAAGTCAAGATGGAATAGGGTGAGATAATAATGGACCTTGGGCTATAGATAGGAAGAAAGAACAAGGTTGGCAAAACGAATTGTCCTGAGGAAGTAGAGACAACAGCAGCATTAGAAGTTCTATAGTTAGCTATTGAGATAGAAAAAGGCCCAGAGATTGTAGTTGAGATGGATTCCTCACTCTTCTTCAAGGGCTCGAAGGAATAATTAGGAAGGAAAAAAGGGGTAAGCCAAACCAGCAACTGCAGAATATTCAGCATCTAAAGGCGTAATTTTGAAGATCACCTGCAGCAATTCCTGAGAACATCTGCAGATGAAGCCGTGAATTGCATTGCGACCCACACCCAAAGGGTATCGTGTCCACTGGATTGGGATGTGAACCCCCTCCTTCCCCCTCCCTCCAAATGGACCAGACCCAATCCCTTTATTTCCTATTCTTTGTGCAGAGCAGAATGCTAAACCTCCATAACCACTTACTCTTTCTTCATGCTATCGAGCTGTTTCACTAGCCATAGAGAGAACATTGCAAGTAACATCATGCACTCGCTTTACATTAATTGACACTCCATGGACTGGAATAATCAACGCTTAAAGCACAAAAAGCAACATCCCAGACAAAACCAATTCCCTATATCCCATCCCCCACTAGTTGATGAAAACAAAACCTGTTAAATCCAGGCCACATCATTAAATCTAAAATTATTCCTAACTCATTACATCCTCGAATTAGCAGAACAGACATAGCGCAAGACTAGATACCCATCACGGTAAGAATCGCACACGAACAAATAACTGAGAATAACGCTTCGCCCCCATCGCTGCGAAGCTCGCGAACCTCGACATTCGGCAACCCGAGAACTGTCTCTTTCCTAAGTGATTTCGGGTGAACTCTGATCATAGATACAATCGCTTGAAGCGAACACTCGACTAGATTCAAAACGAACATGCCCACGAGAGAGAGAGAGGGATACACACGTTGTCCTTGAGCTTGCGGATGAGCTTGAGGCGAAGGCGATCGAAATCCCCGTCGTCCTTGAGCCTGGCGATCACGTCGCCCTTGTTGAGCCTCGCCGCGGCGGCGGCGGCGTCGGCCATCGACGGAGCCCGCAGCTTCACCGCCGTCGAGCGGGAGAGTCCCTTCTTCAGTTCTTCCGGACTTCTGCCTTTTTTTTGGGGCCAGATGTCTCTCCAGGTCGTTTGTCCCTAATTTGACAAAGAAAAGAGAAATAGATAAATTCTTTTTCACTTTCCCTGCTCAGGAAAAGTATTTTCTAAAATTAAAAGTGTTACTAAGTTTTCAAAAATTGTTAAAATACAATGTGGTTCGACGTGTATTTGTATGTCTAAAAATATTTATAATAAATGAAAGCCAATATATGAGAGGGATTTTTTTTTATGAGAGGAATTGAAAAAAATAGATAAAAGATAGAGTTAAAGTCACAATTGGTCTTCGAACTTTTATTAATATTCTAACCTGAATATATTCTTAAGTTGCTTCATATAAATTCGAAACGGAAAACTGAAAATATTTCCTCTTGAATAGGGAAGATAAAGATATCCGAGAATTAATAGACTCTCTCAAGTGAAGAGGATAGATTCCATTGCAACTTTTTTGGAATTTATTTAGGAAACTAATAATCCGATATAGTAACTGCTCGCATCGAGAAAGGTGGGAGAGAGAAGTGAAAGGCCTCCTACTAGGCTGACTTGGGCTATTTAAGATTTTGAAAATTGTTAAAATAAGATGTTTTACAACATGTATTTGTATGTCTAAAAGTATCTATAATAAATGAAAGCTAAAATATGAGAGGGATTGAAAAAGAAATAGATAGAGCTAAAGTTATAATTGCTCTTCAAACTTTTATTGATGTTAATTAGATTTCTGAATTATCCTTAAACCACGGTTTTCTGTTATCCATGTTTATCCTTCATATTAAAATAAGTATTTGAAGTGTTGACATTAAGTACAATGGACTGAACCGATAAAAAAAAAAAAAAAAAGTGATGGGGGATAGAAAATTTCTACAACACCAAAATAAAGAACAACCTCCAAACCGACCACCTTGTGAATAAACCTACCAATACCACAAAGTAAGAGCTCCATGGCTAAAAGTCTTAGACACAAACATTACTCACATGTTGATTGCATCTTTTTTATTTTGCTATGGTTTCATAATTGCATTTATAAAAAATTTCGTGATTCAAGTGGAGATTCACGGGTCTATCATATGTATTCATCTACCATCTCATTTAGAAGATTGCACCACATATTCACTTTCTTAGACCTCTCGCCACACTCTATTTAATTAACAACAAACACGACTACCCTCCACTCTCGCCACTCCATCCCAAGCCTTTGCCGCCAAAAGCGTCTTGCCTTCCATCATCATCAAGTTCAAGGCCTCAACAATGTCTCCAATGCCTTAAAGACAGCGAAGGCTGCTCGAGCATTCAACGCACGCAGCGCCAATCTCTGCCACAGTCGGTGAGATTAATGTTGGCAGCGTCGAGCTCCGAGGCTACGAAGATGAAGGAAACGACCAACGAGAGAGAGTCCTCGAGCCATGCCTCCGGACAATGCATGTCGACGTGGCAACTCGATGGTGTCGAGGGGGAAGTGATCATCATCCGCGTGACGCTTGCTATTGCACGGCGGCTGCTATGGTCGAAGGCATTATGGCAACTGTTGCCTGTTCCAATTGGGTTTTGGGTAGAGACGAATGGATTAGGAGGCGAGATTTGATTTTGCTTTTGTAGGGAAATAATGAGGTGTGATATGATGAAAGAAAAGGTCGAACATTGGGCAAAATCCATGAAAGGGACAGTAGAAGGGTAAGTGAATGAGTACGATGCCATAGCTATTTAAGCATATTGACTGTTAGGTCAGTTTTTACTTATTGTGCTTGATCAACACATATTGTCAAAATCATTTTTGTGTTAAAAAAAACTAAAAAAACTAAAATAAGAAATTAGATCAAATTGGTATTTGATTTAATACCTATTATGAACATTCTATGGTGGAATGGACTTTCCTCCAAATTTGTCCTAACCAAACAAGGTTGGATGACAATAGTCAATCAAGTCAAATGCACATAGTTTAAAGATCAAATTGAAATCTTCATCAAACTCTTTTGGAGTTGTTGAAAGGATCTAAATACCTAATCGAGGGACTGGATTATGAGGTGTCAGACATGCTTGTAATCTTCTCGACTCTTGGTGGATGTCATTGACTTATGAATCAAGCCTTGTTATTTTCCTCGACTGCACCTCGTATTTGGACGATCAAATCATGATTTTTTTTACTACAGCCACAGTAAATGTTTGGTATTGGGTGTAATGAAGACCTCGGTTTGTTTACTATAGTCTAGTTTGGCTTCTGATTTGGTTACTGTCTTCCTCCATTCCGTAAGACTTTGGTGGGTAATGAATGCTTATGGGTATCTTCCAAGTACAAATTTGACTAATATTCAAAATGGGTGATCAGTGCGCAGCGCCACGGATGGGAGGAAAAAAAAACGAGCCTTCTAAGGAGCATGAATAATGCGATCAAATCATTGTGCCATTGATCATGTTAATTCTGTAATGGTATGCTGACATGGAAATTTCAATGCTAAAACGTTCAATGTAAGAAAGAAAGAAATATAAGAGTTGCCAAAAACAACTTAATAAGAAATTAGAAAAAAAGCATTAAAGTGCCCTCTCATTTTGTGAACGATAACAACCATTACCAACCATTTTCTTTTCCTCTCCCCCCTATTTTCACCGCCCCACCGTCCCACCACTGCAGCTCCGCCGCCATCATCATTGGCCATCGTCGTCGAAGCGCTCATCACAGCCGCCACTATCCCCGCCGCTCTTGTGACAACACGTCCACGCGGCAACTCGGCGTGTCCCATGATGGCCCATCAGATCTATGGCCGTGCGAAATTTTCCTTTTGATTATCGATTTTCAATATGAAACTTGAAATCTTGGCAATACCAACATCAGGCTTCAGCATAATCAATCAGCTTAGCCTATGGGGAAAGGCGTTACTGAAGCCTGAAGGCATGGATTTCCAAAAGAAAGCTACACCGAAACCAGCTGTTTATTTTAGATTTCAGAAAGATGGACTCTGCTTCAATCATAAGGCCCGCGCAGTGCCGAGGGAGGAGATAAGCTGACGCCACACCCAACCCCACCGCAGTCTCGACTCTTCCGAGATGAAGATTCCAGCTTTGACTGGATGACTGAGGTTGGACTGGAAAAAGAAAGGCTGAATGCTTTCTCAAATTTGCTTGATGAATGAATTCCAGATTGATGGGATGGAGCCGTGGCTCGCGGGCTTGCAGGACCACCGATGTGCTTCAGGACAAAAACGGAGCCTTCAGGATTTACCGAATGCTGGAAAAGTTCGTGAACAATGATCGGATCTTTGAGAGAATCTTGTACTATAATCTAATCAATATGCACAGGAAGGTGGAACACGAACTGACATGACGGTCCTAGTAGAGAAACCACGGTCACATGGGGAACAGATGAAAGTAAAGTACCCAGATACATTTATTTACCATTCACGCTGCCCTTAAGAGTCTAGACTGACAAAACATCACATAACAACGCCAAAGCTGACTAGTAGTTTAAGCTCTAAGCGGGGCATGAACTGAAATTCGCAGCTGCAGATAAGGGAGACGTTCGATGGCTGCGCAGATTCCTCGATGAATCAGTAGCGACGCCATCTGATCAGCATGCCCTCTCTGATGGTCCGACCATGGAGTACCCCGAATGCCGATATCCGTAGCCCGTGGAAGCTTTGTTCACGTCTTTTGGTTCTGGTTGGTTATTTGTAGCAAGAACGATGAAGAATCCGTTTGATAGGTCAATATCCCTTGGATCAGCGTCCGGGGCGGCATGCACGGTCACTCCAAACAACTGAAGTTATTTGACCTGGCACCGGAGCTTTGGACGAAGGCTCGGTCCGAGCCAATTTCGTCGCCGACCTCGTCGCTCTTCCCACACAACTTGTACCTAAAATTCAAGACCCCGATCCCTTTTCCGTCGTCGTTCTTCACCAGGTAGCGTCGGAACTGGACGGTCCCGTTGAACTCGTCGACCAACTCCTGAAGCGAGGCGCGGACTTCCCCGATCGAGCGGCTGCCAACGACGCTGGGAAGCCGCACGTCAAACCTGAGAGAAAGGCCCGGATAGTCCCGAGGTGAGACAGCTGAGAGGTCGAGCCCCACCTCGTGGTTCCATTCCGGGTTGCGATGGCCGCCCTTGCTGGTCGGCGTCCTGTGGCACCGCTGGAGGGCCGGGTGGAGCTGCTTCTTCGGGTTGTCGCCGGCAACGATGGACACTGTCACGAAGACCGAGAGCTTCTGGAAGAAGTTGAAGGCCCTGAGTTCCTCGCAAGAGATCACCTGCAGTTCGAGGCTTGTATACTCCATCTTAATCTCTTCGCAGTTTCGGCTTGGCTTCGCAGAGGGTCGGAGGAACGTTCAAGGATGGGAGCCGAGAAGCTTCTCCTTTGGGGTGAGAAAGAAAATTTGCGGAGATATATAAAAAGAGGAGGCCAAACGCGGTTGGGCGGACGAATACAGTCGATGGAGAACGGCCTCAGCCGTCTGCGCGTATGTGTGAAACTGCGGAATATTGAGCTTTTGCAATAATAACACGAAACCGACCAAAAAAACATTAATAACACGACTGCCAAGACTTTTCTTTTGCACTTTTACAGAAATTTTGAGAAATTTGGATATTCTCCAAAATCTTAGACATAATGCGGAGGAGGATCCCATATATAAACATATTCATATCACTAATCGGCCTAATACTCTTAAAAACCTCAAACTTTAACTTATATCTTACTTTTACCCTTTGTCTCGTAAAAAACCTTCAATTTTGGGTTTAATATCAATTTTATCCTAATATTTATCTTTCCGAGATAAAGGAAATACTGGGGATTTCGGTGGGACGTCCCACCGGTTAGGGATTCTTCCCCCTGTAAGAGCTTTCTTGAGCCTTTTAAGAACTGCCTAGGTCAATCCAACCTTATAGAAGTAAGTATTCTTTTTTTATTGTTATTATAAACAGTGGGAAGAGGGAGGAACGCGTTAAAGTAAAAAAAAGGGTGGGATCCTCTCCCATCTTGAGCTCTAGACTCTTTTGGGGAGGGGTTGGGGTCATGTTGACTTCCAAAACCTACGACTTCAAGATGCGGACAAACAAGAAGATGAAGAGAACGACTTACGGACAGATAAAGAAAGAACAACAACCAGATGTCGCGACCCAGTGTGTCGTGTTGTAAGATATGGAACTTACGGAGCGAGGCAACATGGTTCGAGAGCCGTAAGATGTAAACAAACTTATCCGATTCAAAGTATCCAATAAGAAATTGTGACATCATCATCAACGTGAGAGGGAGTCCTTGACCTGCGTCAAAACAATGGATGGTGACATGGTGGCTCAATGGTGTCGAGGGGGAAATGTTCATCATCCGCGCGACGCTCTCTATCACCAGCGACTGCTCAAGTTGAAGGTGTAGGGGTGGCTATCGCCAGCTACCAATGGGTTTTAGTTAGAGACAAATGGATTAGGAGGGGAGATTTGATTTTGCTTTTGTAGCAAAATAGTCAAGTATAGTACGATGGTAAAAAAGGTTGGACACACAGCAACATTCAGTGAGAGGAATAATAGAAGGGTACATTAATGAGTAAAATGTTATAAGCTACTAAAGTATTGACTATTAGGTCAGTTTTTCACTTATTATGCTTGATTAACACATATTGTCAAAGTTAGGTTTCTATTGTAAGATGATGAACTAAAATAAGAAATTAGGTCAAGTGATATTTGATGAAATGCCGTTATGAACATTCTATAGGTGGAATGAACTTTCCACCAAATTTGTCCTAACCAAAACAAGGTTGGATGGAAATCATCAATCAATCAAAGTCAAACACATAGTTTAAAGATCATATTGAAGTCTACATCAAGTTCTTTGGGCATTGTTGAGAAAATTTATTTGAGAGATCTAGACACTTAATCGAGGTGTTGGACCAAGAGTGGTGAGACATGCTTGTAATCTCCACGACTCTTGGTGGATATCGTTGATTACGAAAATCAAGCCTTTGTTATGTTCTTTGCCCTGATCTTATTAAATTCGTCAATTGGGTGGATCGGGATGGGTTTGTATCAGGTCATAAGTGGTTCGATTGAAATTGATCCATTTAACATTTATATTGTGTTTAAACCTTACTCAATAAAACTAACCCATTTATGATTTATTTAACACCCACATGTTTCGACCAAAAAAAAAACACCCACATGGGTTAAGAAATAGGTTTTTAATCAATTTTGACAGTTTACGTCTCATGGACATATTTATACGATCAACTTACAATTTTTCTACAATTGCCGCTGCATATGTTTGGTATCGAGTGTAATGAAGACCTCGATTTGTTTACTACCGTTTAGCTTCAACTTTTGATTGAGTTATGTCTTCCTCCGTTTTGTAAGACCAATGGGTAATGGATAATTATGGGTATCTTCCAAGTACAAATTTAACTTAAAAACTCATAGTGGGTGATCTCAATGTTTGTTGTGGGTGCCATGGATGGAGCAAAAGAAACAAGCCTTCTTTTTTAAGGTGAGATGCCATTATTGATCTTAAAACTTTATATCAATTACGCTATTGAGTCTTTAAACTTTTAATTTGCAACATCATATTTTCTTCTTCTTTTTATGTTTTACACTAATTTTCAACTTGCTCTTGAACTTTTGCCTTATCTTTTAACAAAACGTGTGAGTCAAACTATTTACTTGAAACTAGATATCCACATTCAAAACCCCTCTCGAGACCTTTCTCTTCCCATGTGGGAAAGTGACCATCGAATCTTTTAAGAAACAAGAATTATGCGATCAAATCATTTTGCCATTGTTAAGTTAATTATCTATTGTGGTATGTTGACATGGAAATTTTAGTGCCAAAACATTCAATATAAGAAAAAAAGAAATAAACATAGGAGTTGCCAAAAACACCCCAGCAAGAAATTAGAGGCGGTTTTACCAAAGTGCCCTCTCATTTTGTGGACAATAACAGCCATCACCAACCATTTTCCTTCCCTCTCCCCCGCTCCGCGCCACACCTCCCACCACTGCAGCTCCGCCGCCGCCATCATTGGTCGTCGTCGTCGAAGCGCTCATCACAGCCGCCACTACCCCCGGCCGCCCTTGCGACAACACATCCACGCGGCGACTCGGCGTGTCCCATGATAGCCCATGCTCACTTGCAGCTCTCTCTCTCTCTCTCTCTCTCTCTCTCTCTCTCTGAAATTCTCGTGACTTCAGCACGGTCAATCGGGTTAACCATTGAGGGAAAGGAATTACTGAAGGCATGTATTTCCAAAAGGAAGCTACCCCGAAACGTGTCGTTTATTTTAAGATTTCAGAAAGATCGACTCTGCTTCAATGAGGCCCCGCGCAGTGCCGAGCGAGGAGACAAGCTGACGCCACACCCAACCCCACCACAGTCTCGACCTCTTCTTTCTCAGTCCGAGAGAAAGATTCCAGCTCTGACCGGATGACTAAGGTTCAACTGGTAAAAGTAAGGCTGAATGCTTGCTCAAATTTGCTAGACGAACGAATTCCAGATTCATGTGATGGACCATGGCTTGTAAGCTTGCAGGACCACCGATGTGCTTTAGGACAAAGGAAGCGTGCAGGATTTACTGAAGGCTCGAAAATTTCGTGACAAAGATTGAATCTTTAAGAACATCTTCTGTGCTATACTATGACCAATATGTACAGGACCCGGTGGAACACAAACTGACATGATGTTCCTAGCAGAGAAACCATGGTCACATTGGGAACAGATGAAAGTACCCAGATACATTTATTTACCATTGACACTGCTCTAAAGAGTCTAAACTGACGAAACATCACATAACAGCGCCAATGCTGACTAGTAGTTCAAGCTCTGAGCCAAGCCTGAACTGCAATTTGCAGCTGCAGATGAGGGGGAAATTCGATGGCTGCACGGATTCGCCGACGAATCAGAGTAGCGACGCCATCCGATTAGCATGCCCTCTCCAGTGGTCCCACCATGGAGTACCACGAATCCCGATAGGCTATCGGCGATAGCCGTAGCCCGTCGAAGCTTTGTTCACGTCCTTCTCGTGGGTTGTTTGTAGCGACAACGATGAAGAATACGTTTGATAGTTCATTATCCCTTGGATCAGCATCCGGGGCGGCATGCACGGCCACTCCAGATAACTGAAGTTTGCAGCATTATGACCCGGGACCAGAGCTTTGGACGAAGGCTGGATCCGAGCCAATTCGTTGCCGGCCTCGTCGCTCTTCCTACACAACTTATACCTAAAATTCAAGACCCCGATCCCTTTTCCGTCGTCGTTCTTTACCAGGTAGCGTCGGAACTGGACAGTCCCGTTGAACTCGTCGACCAACTCCTGGAGCGAGGCGCGGACTTCCCCGATCGAGCGGCTGCCAAGAACGCTGGGAAGCCGCACGTCGAACTTGAGACAAAGGCCCGGATATTCCCAAGGCGAGATGGCCGAGAGGTCGAATCCCACCTCATGGTTCCATTCTGGGTTGCGATGGCTGCCCTTGCTGGTCGGCGTCCTGTGGCGCAGCTGGAGGGCCGGGTGGAGCTGCTTCTTTGGGCCGTCGCTGGCGACGACGGACACCGTCACGAAGACTGAGAGCTTCTGGAAGAAGTTGAAGGCCCTGAGGTCCCCGCAGGAGATCACCTGCAGTTCAATGCTTGTATACTCCATCTTCATCTCTGCGCGGTTTCGGCTCAGCTTCGCAGAGGGTAGGAGGAACGTTCAAGGATGGGAGCTGGGAAGCTTCTCCTTTGGGGTGAGAGAGAAAATTTGCAGAGATATATAAAAAGAGGAGGCCAAACGCGGTTAGGCGGACGAATACAGTCGATCGAGAACAGGCTCAGCCGTCTGCGCGTATGTGTGAAACTGCGGAATATTGAGCTTTTGCAATAATAACACGAAACCGACCAAAAAAAAACATTAATAACACGACTGCCAAGACTTTTTTTTTGCACTTCTACAGAAATTTTGAGAAATTTGGATATTCTCCAAAATCTTAGACATAACGCGAAGGAGGATCTCTTACATAAACATATTCATATCACTAATTAGCCTAATACCCTTAAAAACCTCCAACTTTAACTTTTGTCTCACTTCTACTGTTTGTCTCGTAAAAAGCCTTCAATTTTAGGTTTAGTATCAATTTTATCTTAATATTTATCTTTTCGAGAAAAAGGAAATATGGAGAATTCCTATAGAAAGTCCCACTTGTTAGGGATTCTTTCCCTCAAAAAGAGTACCTTGAACCTTTTAAAAACTTGCTTAAGTCCAATCAAATCATATAAAAGTAAGATTTTTATATTATTATTCCTGAAAATAATGTGAAGAGGGAGGAACACGTCAAAAGGGTAGGGTCCTCTCCCATCTTGATCTCTAGACTCTTTGAGGGGTCATATTGACTCACAAAACCTGTGAATTCAAGATGCGGACAAACAAGAAGACGAAGAGAAGGACTTACCGATAAATAAAGAAAGAACAACAACCGGTTATGTGGTGTTGTAAGATACGGTACTTATGGAGCGAGACACATGCTTCGAGAGCGGTAAGATGTAAACAAACATATCTTATTCAAAGTATCCAATAAGAAATTGTGACATCATCATCAACGTGAGAGAGAGTCCTTGAGCTATGCCTTAAAAAGATGGATGTTGACGTGGTGGCTCAATGGTATTGATGGCTATCGCCAACTACCAATGGATTTTAGTTAGAGACAAATGAATTAGGAGGGGAGATTTGATTTTGCTTTTGTAGCAATATAGTCAGGTATGGTAGGCTGTTGAAAAAGGCTAGACACATGGCAACATCGGTGAAAGGAATAATAGAAGGGTACATTAATGAGTACAATGTTATAAGCTACTAAAGTATTGACTATTAGGTCAGTTTTTCACTTATTATGCTTGATTAACACATATTGTCAAAGTTATGTTTCTATTGTAAGATGATGAATTAAAATAAGAAATTAGATCAAATGATATTTGATGAAATGCCATTATGAACATTCTATAGGTGGAATGGACTTTCCACCAAATTTGTCCTTAACCAAAACAAGGTTGGATGGAAATAGTCAATCAATCAAAGTCAAACACATAGTTTAAAGATCAAATTGAAGTCTTCATCAAATTCTTTGGAGGTTGTTGAGAAAAATTATTCGGGAGATCTAAACACTTAATCGAGGGGTTAGACCATGAGGGGTGAGACATCCTTGTAATCTCCTCAACTCTTGGTGGATATCATTGATTATGAAAATCAAGCCTTTGTTATGTTCTTTGCCCTCATCTTATTAGATCCGTCAATTGAGTGGATTGGAACGGGTTTGTGTTAAGTCATAAATGATTCGATCCAAATAAATTCATTTAACACTTATATTGTGTTTAAATCTATCTCAATAAAACTAACTCATTTATGCTTATTTAATACCCACATGGGTTAAGAAATAGGTTTTTAACCAATTTTAACGGTCTACATCTCATGAAGATATTTATACGATCAACTTATGATTTTTCTACAATTGCCGCCATAGATGTTTGGTATCAAGTATAATGAAGACTTGATTTGTTTACTACCATTTAGTTTCAACTTTTGATTGAGTTATGTCTTTCCTCCGTCCCGTAAGACTTTGATGGGTAATGGATACTTATGGGTATCTTCCAAGTACAAATTAGCTAAAATTTCATAGTGGGTGATCTCAATGGTGTTGTGGGTACCATGGATGGAGCAAAAAAAGCAAGCCTTCTTTTTTAAGGTGAGATGCCATTGTTGATCTTAAAACTTTATATCAATTACGCAACTATGCCTTTAAACTTTTCATTTGCAACATCAATTTTTTTTTAAAGCTAATTCTCAACTTACTCTCGAACATTTGCCCTATCTTTTTGCAAAGCGTGTAAGTTGAACCATTTACTTGAAACTAAACATCCCCATTCAAAACTCCTCTTAAGACCTTTCTCTTCCCATGCGAGAAAGGTAACCGATGGTGCATCAAACCTTTTAAACAACATGAATAGTGTGTTCAAATCATATTGCCATCGGTTATGTTAATTATCTATTGTGGTATGTTGACATGGAAATTTTAATGCCAAAACATTTAATATAAGAAAGAACGAAATAAACATAATAGTTGCCAAAAACACCTTAATAAGAAATTAGAGACGATTTTACCAAAGTGCCCTCTCACTTTGTGGACAATAACAACCATTACCAACCATTCTCCTTCCCTGTGCCCCTTCTCCGTGCCAAACCTTCCACCACTGCAGCTCCTACGCCGCCATCATTGGTCGCCGTCGTCGTCGAAGCGCTCATCACAGCCGCCACTACCCCCCGCCGCCCTTGCGACAACACATTCACGCGGCGACTCGGCGTGTCCCATGATGGCCCATGCTCACTTGCAGCTCTCTCTCTCTCTCTCTCTCTCTGAAATTCTCGCGAGCCTGGGCGCCGCCATTGCGACAATGGAGGTTGTCGGGCCACGTGCGGCCCAGCAGATCCATGATGGTGCGAAATTTACCTTTCGATTCTCGATTTTCTATATTTAATTTGACATATTGTCATTACCGACACCAGGCTTCAGCACGATCAATCAGCTCAACCAATGGGGAGAAGGACTTGCTGAAGGCATGTATGTCCCAAGGAAGCTACCCCGAACCTGTTGTTTATTTTAAGATTTTAGAAAGATCGACTCTGCTTCAATCACGAGGCCCACGCACAGTACCGAGGGAGGAGACAAGCTGACGCCACGCCCAACCCCACCACAGTCTTGACTCTTTCGAGAGAAAGATTCCAGCTTTGACCGGTGGACTAAAATTTGGGTGAATTTGCTTGCAGATGAATTCCAGTTAAAGGGATGGAGCCCTGGCTCGTGAGCTCGCAGGACTAGCGATGTGCTTTAGGACAAAGGGAGCGTGCGGGATTCACTGAATGCTCGAAAAGTTCATGACAAAGATCGAATCTTTAAGAACATCTTCTGCACTATAATACGACCAATATGTACCGGAAGGGCGAACAAAAACTGAGATGATGTTCTTCGTAGAGAAACCATGGTCACATTGGAAACAGATGAAAGTACCAGGAGCCATGTACATTTATTTACCTATATCACGCTGCTCTAGAGAGCATAGACTGACGAAACATCACATAACAACGCCAGTGCTTACTAGTCCAAGCTCTGAGCTGAGCATGAACTGTAATTTGCAGCTGCAGACGAGGGGGAAGTTCATGGCTGTGCAGATTCACCGATGAATCAGTAGCGACGCCATTTGATCAGCATGCCCTCTCCAGTGGTCCCACCATGGAGTACCACGAATGTCAATAGCTGTAGCCCGTCGAAGCTTTGTTCACGTCCTTCTTGTTGGTTGTCTGTCGCAACAACGATGAAGAACACGTTTGATAGCTCAGTATCCCTTGAATTAGTGTCCAAGGCGGCAGGCATGGCCACTCCAACTAACTGAAGTTTGTAGCATCATGACCTAGGACCGGAGCTTTGGACGAAGGCTCGATCTGAGCCAATTTGTTGTCGACCTTGTCACTCTTCCCACACAACTTGTACCTAAAATTCAAGACCCCAATGCCTTTCTTGTCATCGTTCTTCACCTGATAGCGTCTGAACTGGACGGTCCCATTGAACTCGTCGACCAGCTCCTAGAGTGAGGTGCGGACTTCCCCGATCGAGCGGCTGCCAACGACGTTGGCAAGCCGGACGTCGAAAGAGAAAGGCCCGGATAGTCCTGAGGCAAGATGGCTGAGAGGTCAAACTCCACCTCGTGGTTCCACTCCGGATCACGATGGCTGCCCTTGGTGGTCGGCGTGCTGTGGCACAGTTGGAAGGTCGGGTGGAGATGCTTCTTCCGGCCGTTGCCGGCGATGATGGACACCGTCTCGTCACTCGAGAAAATATTCTGTGGTTAGAGACCGCCATGTTATTTGATGACCTGGCATGTAAGTTTTTACTTCCAACCACTCACGATTTGACTCGTGTTCATGTTTGCCACTTCAATAACTGACATGAAAATAAATAAAAATCTAAATCTTTTTTTTCCCCTTTCCTTCTCCTCCGTCCAGCCTCCTCTTGAAGGATGAACGACGCCGACGACGGAAGCTTTTATGCTTCGTTGGTGTTGCGGAACCTCTGCTCGTCGTCGCCACCGGCGGAGTCGTCGGGGCCGCGTCCAAGCCGAGCCAACTTGCAAGCCATGGATATGCAAAGCTTGCGGCCATGGATGATGGAGCAAGAGGAAGACTTAAATACTCAAGACTGGAAGCTTGTGGGTCTTCTAAGTCCCCCAAAACCTTCGGCCAAGGACAAGTCAAGAGACCCACTTTGCTCAAGGCCAAAAATCAGGGGCAAAGAACCCATCTAAGCCAAGGATGATGGAGGACCCTTTCCGGCGTCGCTGGTTGTCGGCCCGAGCTACCTCTGTCTCTGTCTTTTTTTTTTGTTTTTCTCCAATCACCTCCAGATCTGGAATTGTGTTAGGGTAAAGCGTCGCTTGCCCAGGGCCGTCATAGCTTTGTCGGCGTCACTCTCCAGATCTCCAGATCTGGTCTTCCATGGCGGAAGGTGTTTAGGCGTCGCGCCGCTCGTCTATGTCCGTCATCGGCGTCGAGCGACGCCGGAAGGGGCAGATCGGCTTAGACGCGCAGGAGCGGTGCCGGCGACTCCTCTGGTTGCCACGGCGAGGGGGGTGCTGCAACTCGAAGGAAGTTCTTCCATAGCTGAAACTGAACAGAACTTTGGCAATTTTTAAATTTTTATTTTATTCCACGTTAGTGGACAGGTGTTGAACATGTATGCCAGGTCAGCAGATGACATGGCAGTCTCTAACCACCGAATATTTTCTCCGAGAGAGAAAATTTGCAGATACATATAAAAAGAGGAGGCCAAACGCAGTTGGGCAAGCTGATGAAGTGACTTTCATACGTTATTCACAACAATCAGATTTTCGTCGAGACATAATCAAAGGCTCTATACATGCTCAAAGACATAAACAGTTATTTGTGAATTATTTCAAGCAAATGTGCATTCTTCTCTTTTTTTGGACAGAATAGGCAAATCCCTTCTTTCTTTTGATATCTCCGGGATGATAGGCAGTTGATCAAGAACGGCCCCAGCAGCCCGTGCGTAGATGAAACTGCAAAATATTGAGCTTTTCGCGATTACGACATGATTCCCAAGATTTTTATTTTGCACTTTTACATAAATTTTAGGACAACGGAATATTCTCCGAATCTTAGACATACGGAGGAGGATCTCTTATATTAGCATATTCACACCACTCATCTACGACAATATAAGCTTTTGGATTGAATATTCTAAAACAATATCATAATCAAATTGTAGTTCGAGTTATTTCGCCCGTGTAACCTTCATTAATCAAATTATACATATTATTCTCAATTAAATTCTTAATTTGACGATTTGCACGTGAGAATAGTGTTAAATTACATGTATTTTATACACATGCAATCTCTCTCAATCTTAAACAGTTTTAGTTGGATATTCCGGCATCTAAGGCCCTGCATGTTTTCATTTTTGAAAAGTGTTCCTGGAACACTTTTTTTTGTTTTTCTGTTCCGGGGAAAAAAAAAAATGTAAAACACATGTTTGGCACGCGTTTGTTCTTTTTTTGTTTTTTGTTAACACAAAAAGAATAGAAACGAGAAACAAAAAAAAGTTGTTTCTTGTTCCATAAACGATTTTAAAGAAACGCTTCTCTTTTCTTCTTTTCTCTCTTCTCTTTTCTTCTTCTTTTTTTCTTCTTTTTTCTTTCACCGGTTGCCGGCCTCGGCCATGGCCGTCGACCGGCCATCGAGGGCCGGCGACGCCGTCGAGGGTCGGCGACCTCGCCAAAGCGTCGCCGGCCCCTGGCGAGGCCGAGCCTCACCTTGGCTGGGCGAGCTCAGCCTTGCCCAGATCCAGCGAGGGGGTCGGCGACCCTCGGCCTCGCCGAGGGCCGGCGAGCCTCGCCATGGCTAGGCGAGGCAGCCGACCCCATCGGCCGTTCGCCGGAGGCCGGCGACCGGCCAAAAGAAGAAAAAATAAAAAATAAAGAAAAAATGAAAAATAAAATAAAAATATTAAAAAATTAAAAGAAACAAAAAAAGAATAAAATTTACCAAACGTATTTTGTTCATTTTTTATTTCCGGAGCAAGTTTACCAAATGCGTTTTTTTATTCAAAAATTGTTTCCGGAACAAAACAATTTTTTTTTATTTCTATTCCGGGAACAAAAAAAACAGAAGTGTTTCCATGCAAAGACCTAAACCATCTCATTTGCCATTGATATGAAAAAATAACTAGTTATTCTGTAAGAATGAATCCACGTACATATATTGCTCGTCCAACCATATGAATGAAAGTATTTTTTTATAAAATATATATGTATATTGATATGTATATATATACCTGAAAACAAAGTGAAGAGGGAGGACAAGTCAGAAGGGTAAGGTCTCTCCCATCTTGATCTTGACTCTCTTGGGGGTCATGTTGACTTCCCCAAATCAGTGAATCCAAAATGCAGACAAACAAGAAGAAGATGAAGAAGAACCTACGCACAAGTAAAGAAAGAAGAACAACCATTTATGATGAGTGTATGAGTCATGTTGTAAGTATAACTAATACAGTACTTATGGAGCAAAGCAGCACGCTTTGAGAGTGGATGAAAACAAACATATCCAATTCGAAATACCTGATAAGAAATCACGAAAGATGCTCAAGACCTCCAAATATGGAGGCTTGTCATCATCGATGAGCACTCAACACACACAATGCCAAGCTCTGCCATAGTCGGCCAACTTAATACCGGCAACATTGAGCTCCATGACCAAAAAGACAAAGAAAATAATGGACAAGAGAGAGTCCTTGAGCTGTGCCACAGAAAGATGTATGTCAACGTGGCAGCTTGATGGAGTCAAGGGAGAGTTGTGTTAACACATAATTTTGTCGATTTGTTTAATCATTCGTTAATTATATAAAAAAAATTAGGGATTAACTTTTAAGCCCTATACAAAAATAATTTTCATTAAATTGCAAAAACATAATGGCCTGATTTGCTCCTTTTTCCTTCTCCTCTTTTTTATAATTAATAATAATCAATAATTAATATATTTAAAAATATTTTAATAAATTATATTGCTACTAATGCAAATTCTTTTAATACCTATATGCTTATGCAATTTAATGAAAATTATTTTTGTTTAAGAGTTCAAAATCATTTTGAAGAATGATCAAACATATTGCCAAAATTTAGGGACCAACAACTTCCCTTTTAAAGGTGCTTACAAAGGTTGCATTCAAAGACAAACTAATACCTCAATTTTGCTCATGCATGAGCAATGAATAGTATGTTTGTTGGCAGTATGAGCCCCATTTTTTGAAATTTAATATATGATGATGCATGCCAACGTGAAAATAAAAACATATCTAAAGTTACTTACCTCGGATCTTGAGGCTATTTGAAATACTTCTAAATGCTTTCCTCTCCTCTTCTTGGATTCTTTTACCCTTTTTTTTTTTACATTTTTAATTGGGGATACTCACCTAACAGGAGAATCCTTTTATACAAAAAGGCTCTTAACATGTAGAAATGGTATTGAGAGAGGAAATATCCACCATGTAACAATGGAGTTTGACTAAATAAGAAAGATATCACCATGTAACAACGAGTTTCAACTGAAGGGAAAGTCTCACAATGTAATGGGTTTTGATTGAATAGGAAATGACTTATTATGTAACAATGGGTTTCGACCAAATGAACTACTCCATTTGGGGGTTAATAAGGAATCCACTCCATTTGAGAGGAATTTGAAGGGACCACTCCACTTGGGAGGTTAATTTGAAAGGACCACTCCACTTAGGGGGTTCATGAAGATTCCGCTCCACTCGGGGGGTAATTGAAAATACCACTCCAGATTGCCAAGAGCTTTCCGCGTGTCAAAAAAATTGTTTTGGGCTACTAAAACTCACGGTACCTGCTGATCATCATTTAAAATGTATTTCGAGATGTCACCTATACCTATAGCAAAAAGAGGACATCACTGGCTGTTAAAGCTCACTGTGCATTGAAATCAACTCCACAAGGGAAGTTTTATATATATAAACGGCTCCAAACAATTAAAGCTCACTGTACCAATATATCCAAGAAGCTTCTGAAATGACCACTACATATCTAACAAAATATCTTATAACAAGTGCTCCGGTAGCAAAAGCGTACTAGGCAAAATCAATGTCATTTGAATAAATGCCATGAAAGACAATTTCAAAAGCGTATCATTAATGATAAAGCATTGATCGCATGAGCAAATCGAGCAAGTTTGAATTGTTTGAAATATCACCAAATTGGCGTCAGGCTTGGAAAATGTCATTGATCATCAAATTCCCTTTGGAGAAAAATTATTATCAAAATGCTCTTGACTAATAAAAATGGCTCATTAAGTATGTCAAACGAGAACTCCTAAGTCGAAAAGGACTTCTCACATATTTTCAAGAAAGACTGCTTAATCCCATCCATTAATGGGGGAAGTAAACTTGATCATTCAATGGACCTCACATTACCAATGTTGTAGGCCTTGAGAATCAGTCGCAAGAAATACACATTGACCAATCCATGAGGTCTTTTAATAGGACCATAATAAGGACTTGGTCATGGTTTCAACAATGGATAAGCATTATTGGCTAAGAAATGAAAATATCAACAATGATCATCTTCACCGAGTTTACAAGTAAAGAAACCTTGTGATCCCACCTTTTTTAGCAGTAACTTCTTTGGGAAGTCCATATTTTTACTTGAATCATCCCAATCGGAAGTAATTTCAAAACAAGGTGTAATGCTAGTTTGATGAGAGACTTAAAAGGCTCAGAATTTTTTTTTTCTCAAATTGGATTTAGAAGTTGATGATTATCATAGCATCAATATCATATCATCCAATCTTTTGGAAAGCACTCAATTTAAAATCCAAAATTTTTGGAAAGTCTTATGGATAATCATTTCAATCATTAGAGCTTTTCTCTTATCTTTAATGATTTGTATTTGCAATGATTTACTCTTCATGCAAGCACTTTGTTATTGACAATTTTTCTTTCACATAAGAGTTTTATTCTTGATATGACTTTTCTTTTTCTGATGAGCATTAGTTTTGCTTTTACTAGGCATATCACTTGTTCATGCCCCTTAGTTTTCATTTCACTCTTGCTATTTTAAACATTTTCATTTCACTCTTGCTCTTTTAAACCTTTTCTTTTAACTCTTACGACTATTGAGATTCTCTCTACCTTTTTTTTTTTTAAAAAAAAGTTGTCATATAATCACTAATTCCCTTACTTAATCATACGCCTTGCCCCCAATGTGGGAAGATAATCACTAGGGCTTTAGTAATGAATGCTCAAGCTCAATTTGGCTAAGCAAAGGGAATGACTATTTTGGTAGAGAAAAAGAATGCTCTTTTTCATTTTAGGATGCTTTAGCTTCCATAAAAATTCTCCTAAAGTTACCACAAAAAGACCAATGAAAGTGAAAGCAAATAAGTCTTTCTTATCTTCTCCACCCCCACCAAATAATGTCAACTAAAACCTTCATATTTGTCTCATTGTGGCATGGTTCTTGACTGTTTTTTTTTTTTTTTTTTTTTTTTTTTTTGCAAAAATTCTTTACATTTAAAGGCTCAAATGGGCTAACTATGGTCACATGTGAAGTGTAAGATAAATGAAACAAATGCCTCCTTTCATTTTGGTCCATGTACTCTTTGCGAATGAATCCCTCGTGTTCAAAAGACATGGGTAGGGGTTCATCATTCGTGCGACGCTCGCTATTGCCAGCGGCTATTGGGGTCGAAGACGTAGTGGTGGTTGTCACCGCCTGCCAACGGGTTTTGCATAGAGACAAATGGATTAGGTGAGGAGATTTTATTTTGCTTTTGTAGGGCAATAGTCAAAGTGTGGTAAGATGTAAAGATTGGACACATTTGTAAAAGGGCCAACAAAATGGTACATTAATGAGTACAATGTTATAACCTACTGAAGTATTGACTATTAGGTCAGGTTTTACTTATTGTGCTTCATTAACTCATATTTTCAAAATTCAGTTTCTGTTGTAAGATGAGGAACTAAAATAAGAAATTAGATCAAATTGATAGTTGATGAAATCCCATTATGAACATTCTATAGGTGAAATGGAATTTCCACCAAATTTGTCCTAACCAAAACAAGATTGGATGGAATGGTCAATCAATCAAGTCAAACACACATAGTTTAAGACCAAATCGAAGTCTTCATCAAATGCTTTGGGAGTTGTTGAGAAATCTATTCAAGAAATCTAAACACCTAACGAGAGTTTGGACCAAGAGGTGTAAGACATGCTTTTAATCTCCTCGGCTTTGGGTGAATATTGTTGACTATGAAAATCAAGCCTTTTGTTATGTTCTTTGCACATGTGTTGTGAAAATATTTGTATGATCAAGTTACGATTTTCCTATGATTGCCACCGTAGATGTTTGAAATTTTGTGTAATGAAGAACTTGAAATTTTTTAACTATCGTTTAGTCCGACTTTTCATGGGTTATGTCTTCCTCTGTTCCGTAAGACTTCGATGGGCAATGAATATTTATTGGTATCTTCCAAGTACAAACTTTAACTAAAAATTCAAAGTGGGTGATCTCAATGTGTCCGGTGCCATGGGTGGAGGAAAAAGACGAGCCTTCTTTTTTAAGGTGAGTTAACTCCATCTTGGATCCTAAAATTTCATATCAATCGTGCAACTGAGCTGTTAAACTTTCCATCTGTGCTATCAAGCCTTTTACATTTTGCCGCTGGTTATGTTAATTATCTATTGTGGAATGCTGACATGGAAATTTTAATGCTAAAACATTCAATATAGGAAAGAAAGGAAGGAATATAAAGTTGCCAAAAACAACTTAATAGAGAAAAGCATTAAGAAAAGGCACTTTACCCAAATGCCCTCTCATTTTGCGAACAATAACAACCATTACCAACCATTTTCCTTCCCTCTCCCTCTTACCCCCTTCTTAGTTTTCACCGCCAGGCCCTTCCACCCCTGCAGCTCTGCCGCCCCCATCATTGGTCGTCGTCATCGTCGTCGAAGCGCTCATCAATAGCCGCCACTATCCCCCTGCCCTTGCGACGACGCATCCATGCGGCGAGCCTGGGCGCCGCCATTGCGACAATGGAGGTCGTCGGTCACGTGGGATCCCAGCATATCCATGGTGCTGCGAAATCTTCCGTTTGATTGTCGATTTTCAATATTAAACTTGCCATCTTGGCAAAGCCAACATCAGGCTTCAGCATAATCGATCAGCTTGACCAATGAGGAAAGAACTTGCTGAAGGCACGTATTTCCAAAAGGAAGCTACCCCGAAACCTGCTGTTTATTTTAAGATACCAGAAAGATCGACTCTGCTTCAATCATGAGGCCCGCGTGCAGTGCCGAGGGAGGAGATAAGCTGACGCCACACCCAACCCCACCACGGTGTCGACTCTTCCGAGAGGAAGATTCCACCTTTGACCAGATGACTAAGGTTGGACTAGTAAAAGAAAGACTGAATGCTTGCTCAGATTGCTTGACGAAACGAATCATAGATATACAGGGACTGGAGCCATGGCTCGTGCGCTTGCACAACCACTGATGTGCTTCAGGACAAAGGAAGCGTGCAGGATTTACCGCATGCTCGAAAAGTTCATGACAAAGGCTGAATCTTTAAGAACATCATCTTCTGTACTATAATAAGACCAATATATACAGGAAAGTGGAACGCAAACCGAGATGCTGTTCTTCGTTGAGAAACCATGGTCACATCGAGAACAGATGAAAGTACTCAGAGCCAGATACATTTATACCTATATCACCCTGCTCTAGAGAGTCTAGACTCACGCAACATCACATAACAACGCCGATGCTTACTAGTCCAAGCTCTAACCGGAGCATGAACTGTAATTTGCAGCTGCAGATAAGGGGAAAGTTTGACGGCTGCGGGATTCGCCGATGAATCAGTAGTGACGCCATCCGATCAGCATGCCCTCTCCAGTGGTCCCACCATGGAGTACCACGAATGCCGATAGCCGTAGCCCATCGAAGCTTTGTTCACGTTCTTCTCGTCGGTTGTTTGTACCAACAACGATGAAGAATACGTTTGATAGTTCAATATCCCTTGGATCAGCGTCTGGGGCGGCATGCACGGCCACTCCAGATAACTGAAGTTTGTAGCATTATGACCGGGAACCGGAGCTTTGGACGAAGGCTGGACCCGAGCCACTTCGTTGCCGGCCTCGTCGCTCTTCCCACACAACTTGTACCTAAAATTCAAGACCCCGATCCCTTTTCCATCGTCGTTCTTCACCAGGTAGCGTCGGAACTGGACGGTCCCGTTGAACTCGTCGACTAACTCCTGAAGCGAGGCGCGGACTTCCCCGATCGAGCGGCTGCCAACGACGCTGGGAAGCCGCACGTCGAACCTGAGAGAAAGGCCCGGATAGTCCCGAGGTGAGACAGCCGAGAGGTCGAGCCCCACCTCGTGGTTCCATTCCGGGTTGCGATGGCTGCCCTTGCTGGTCGGCGTCCTGTGGCACCGCTGGAGGGCCGGGTGGAGCTGCTTCTTCGGGTCGTCGCCGGCAACGATGGACACCGTCACGAAGACCGAGAGCTTCTGGAAGAAGTTGAAGGCCCTGAGTTCCTCGCAGGAGATCACCTGCAGTTCGAGGCTTGTATACTCCATCTTCATCTCTTCGCGGTTTCGGCTCGGCTTCGCAGAGGTTCGGAGGAACGTTCAAGGATGGGAGCTGGGAAGCTTCTCCTTTGGGGTGAGAGAGAAAATTTGCGGAGATATATAAAAAGAGGAGGCCAAACGCGGTTGGGCGGACGAATACAGTCGATCGAGAACGGCCTCAGCCGTCTGCGCGTATGTGTGAAACTGCGGAATATTGGGCTTTTGCAATAATGACACGAAACCGACCAAAAAAACATTAATAACACGACTGCCAAGACTTTCCTTTTGCACTTTTACAGAAATTTTGAGAAATTTGGATATTCTCCAAAATCTTAGACATAATGCGGAGGAAGATCCCATATATAAACATATTCATATCACTAATGACCTAATACTCTTGAAAACCTCCAGTTTTAACTTATGTCTTACTTTTACCTTTTATCTCATAAAAAACCTTCAACTTTAGGTTTAATATCAATTTTATCCTAATATTTATCTTTCCGAGAAAAAGGAAATACAGGGGATTTCGGTGGGATGTCCCACTCGTCAGTTAAGGACTGTTTAGGTCAATCCAACCATATAAAAGTAAGTATTTTTTTTATTGTTATTATTTGTGAAAACAGTGTGAAGAGGGAGGAACGCGTTAAAGAAAAAAAAAAAAGGGGTGGGATCCTCTCCCATCTTGAGCTCTAGACTCTTTTGGGGAGGGGGTGGGGTCATGTTGACTTCCAAAACCTGCGACTTCAAGATGCGGACAAACAAGATGATGAAGAGAATGACCTACAGACTGATAATGAAAGAACAACAACCAGTTATCGCGATCCAGTGTGTCATGTTATACGTATGGTACTTACGGAGCGAGGCAACATGGTTCGAGAGCTGTAAGATGTAAACAAACTTATCCGATTCAAAGTATCCAATAAAAAATCGGGACATCATCGTCAACGTGAGAGAGAGTCCTTGAGCTGTGCCTCAAAACAATGGATGGTGACATGGGGGCTCAATGGTGTCGAGGGGGAAATGTTCATCATCCGCGTGACGCTCTCTATCGCCAGCGACTGCTCAAGTTGAAGGTGTAGTGGTGGCTATCGCCAGCTACCAATGGGTTTTAGTGAGAGACAAATGGATTAGGATGGGAGATTTGATTTTGCTTTTGTAGCAAAATAGTCAAGTATAGTACGATGGTAAAAAAGGTTGGACACAACATCCAGTGAGAGGAATAATAGAAGGGTACATTAATGAGTACAATGTTTATAAGCTACTAAAGTATTGACTATTAGGTCAGTTTTTCACTTATTATGCTTGATTAACACATATCGTCAAAGTTATGTTTCTATTGTAAGATGATGAACTAAAATAAGAAATTAGATCAAATGATATTTGATGAAATGCCATTATGAACATTCTATAGGTGGAATGGACTTTCCACCAAATTTGTCCTGACCAAAACAAGGTTGGATGGAAATAGTCAATCAATCAAAGTCAAACACATAGTTTAAAGATCAAATTGAAGTCTTCATCAAAATCTTTGGAGGTTGTTGAGAAAATTTTTTGGGAGATCTAAACACTTAATTGAGAGTGGACCATGAGGGGTGAGACATGCTTGTAATCTCCTCAACTCTTGGTGGATATCGTTGATTATGAAAATCAAGCCTTTGTTATGTTCTTTGCCCTCATCTTATTAGATCTGTCAATTGAGTGGATTGGAACGGGTTTGTGTTAAGTCATAAATGGTTCGATCCAAATAAATCAATTTAACACTTATATTGTGTTTTACTCAATAAAACTAACCCATTTATAACTTATTTAATACCCACATGGGTTAAGAAATAGGTTTTCAACCAATTTTAACAGTATACATCTCATGAAGATATTTATACAATCAACTTACAATTTTTCTACGATTGCCTCCGTAGATGTTTGGGTCGAGTATAATGAAGACCTTGATTTGTTTACTACCATTTAGTTTCAACTGTTGATTGAGTTATGTCTTCCTCCGTTCTATAAGACTTCGATGGGTAATGGATACTTACGGGTATCTTCCAAGTACAAATTAGCTAAAATTTCATAGTGGGTGATCTCAATGGTGTTGTGGGTACCATGGATGGAGCAAAAAAAGCAAGCCTTCTTTTTTAAGGTGAGATGCCATTGTTGATCTTAAAACTTTATATCAATTACGCAACTCTGCCTTTAAACTTTTCATTTGCAACATCAATTTTTTTTAAAGCTAATTCTTAACTTACTCTCGAACATTTGCCCTATCTGTATGCAAAGCGTGTAAGTTGAACCATTTACTTGAAACTAGACATCCCCATTCAAAACTCCTCTTGAGACCTTCCTCTTCCCATGCGAGAAAGGTAACCAATGGTGCATCAAACCTTTTAAACAACATGAATAGTGTGTTCAAATCATATTGCCATTGGTTATGTTAATTATCTATTGTGGTATGAAATTTTAATGCCAAAACATTTAATATAAGAAAGGACAAAATAAACATAAGAGTTGCCAAACAAAAACACCTTAATAAGAAATTAGAGACGGTTTTACCAAAGTGCCCTCTCACTTTGTGGACAATAACAACCATTACCAACCATTCTCCTTCCCTGTGCCCCTTCTCCGTGCCAAACCTTCCACCACTGCAGCTCCTACGCCGCCATCATTGCAGCTCCTACGCCGCCATCATTGGTCGCCGTCGTCGTCGAAGCGCTCATCACAGCCGCCACTACCCCCCGCCGCCCTTGCGACAACACATTCACGCGGCGACTCGGCGTGTCCCATTGTGGCCCATGCTCACTTGCAGCTCTCTCTCTCTCTCTCTCTCTCTCTCTGAAATTCTCGCGAGCCTGGGCGCCGCCATTGCGACAATGGAGGTTGTCGGGCCACGTGCGACCCGGCAGATCCATGATGGTGCGAAATTTACCTTTCGATTCTCGATTTTCTATATTTAATTTGACATATTGTCATACCGATATCAGGCTTCAGCACGATCAATCAGCTTAACCAATGAGGAAAAGGACTTGCTGAAGGCATGTATGTCCCAAGGAAGCTACCCCGAAACCTGTTGTTTATTTTAAGATTTTAGAAAGATGGACTCTGCTTCAATCACGAGGCCCACGCACAGTGCCGAGGGAGGAGACAAGCTGACGCCACGCCCAACCCCACCACAGTCTCGACTCTTTCGAGAGGAAGATTCCAGCTTTGACCGGTGGACTAAAATTTGGGTGAATTTGCTTGCGGGATAAATATACTATTAGTGTCAAAACTTGTGTACAACGCTTACTTTGATGCTAAAAGTTTCCGTCGGATCACTTAAATTCCAAAATTTTTGAAAAACGATAATTTCAGTGCCAACACCGATGAAATTAGCCGGAAATCCAACGTGGTCTTTTTTATTAATTTTTGAAGCCGACATGGCTCGTCAGAGAGTTGAGTTAACATCCAAATACCAAAACAACGCCATTTTGCATCTTTCCCCCAATTTAGAAACCCTAATCCCCAAATTGAGAGAAAGGAAAGGCTCGTCTTCGTCTTCTTCTTCCTCGAAGACCCACACCAACAATGGCACCAGCAGCAGCACCGGCAGCACACCAGCACTGACACAGCAACACACCAGCAACAGCAGCGCACTAGCAGCACCTTCGACCCATCTTCTTCCTCCTTGTTCACCCTCGCCTCCGATTTTTCCTGCCACTTATTGCTCGAGCAAGAATCTTAGTCTCTCCTCGCTCATTTAGTCAAGCAACTACAATGGTGGCCGAGCGACAATGGCCGAGCGATAGTGGCCGAGCGACGGCGGGTGAACGACGGTGGCCGAGCAACGGAAACCCTAATTTCAATCTCCATGTGAGCTAAACGGTATTGTTTCCGTGAGACCATCCATGTAGGATGGCAAAATGACATCATTTTCTTAAGGAGGACCGAAAACGACGTGGTTTAAAGGCCATGTCGATTTTTTTTTTTTAAAAGCCACATAATTATTTTGGTCGAAATCTTTCGCCTGATGGCACCAAAGTTATCGTTTTTCCTTCGATTTGACACTTAAGTGATCCGACAAAAACTTTTGGCACCAAAGTAAGCGTTGTACACAAGTTTTGGCACTGATGGTGTACTTATCCCTTTGCTTACAGATGAATTCCAGTTAAAGGGATGGAGCCCTGGATCGTGGGCTCGCAAGACCAGCAATGTGCTTTAGGACAAAGGGAGCATGCGGGATTCACCGAATGCTCGAAAAGTTCATGAAAAAGATCGAATCTTTAAGAACATCTTCTGCACTATAATACGACCAATATGTACCGGAAGGGCGAACAAAAACTGAGATGATGTTCTTCATAGAAAAACCATGGTCACATTGGAAACACATGAAAGCACCAGGAGCCACGTACATTTATTTACCTATATCACGCTGCTCTAGAGAGCCTAGACTAACAAAACATCACATAACAACGCCAATGCTTACTAGTCCAAGCTTTGAGCTGAGCATGAACTGCAATTTGCAGCTGCAAACATGGGGGAGTTCGATGGCTGTGCAAATTCGCCAATGAATCAGTAGTGACGCTGCTAGAAATTGTGATCCATTTTCTCTAAAACTTTCTAAAAACTTCAAGATTGATATTAGCTAGAAAAGTCAAGAAAAATCCTTTAAAAAGAAAATCTAGCTTAGGCGGCAAAGAAAAGTGTAGAAGCACAAATGTAGAAGCCTCTAGAGGAAGAAAGAAGAAAAGGACAACATTCAAGAAAAGTCCAGAATCTTCTAAGGCGGCTATACTTAGTCAGTGGAAATGCCTATAAAAAAGCCATAGCTCATTGATGTAATAGAGTGAGAGGAGCATGAGAATATACTCCATATAATGAAGCTCCTCCACCAACACCTTCTTCAACTATTGTAAAATTATTTTCTTAAACTAGTGAAACTATCTTTATCCCATAAAATTTATGTTTATCCCTTGAACTATCATATCTCGTCAATTGTCCATCCTCTGCAAGTTATATCATACACTTGCACACGTCACTAACAAAAAATTATAACTAATACCAAAATCATGCTTCCACACACACATCCAAAAATTTTAAAGACGCCATTTGATCAGCATGCCCTCTCCAGTGGTCCCACCATGGATTACCAAGAATGTCAATAGCTATAGCCCGTCGAAGCTTTGTTAACGTCCTTCTTGGTTGTTTGTCACAACAACGATGAAGAACACGTTTGATAACTCAGTATCCCTTGAATTAGCGTCCGGGGCGGCAGGCACGGTCACTCCAACTAACTAAAGTTTGTAGCATCATGGCTTGGGACCCGAGCTCTAGACAAAGGCTCGATTCGAGCCAATTCGTTGTCAACCTTGTCGCTCTTCCCACACAACTTGTACCTAAAATTCAAGACCCCGATGCATTTCCCATCATCGTTCTTCACCTGATAGCGTCTGAACTGGACGGTCCCATTGAACTCGTCGACCAACTCCTGGAGTGAGGAGCGGACTTCCCCAGTTGAGCGGCTGCCAACGATGCTAGGAAGCCGCACATCGAACTTGAGAGAAAGGCCCAGATAGTCCTGAGGCAAGATGGCTAAGAGGTCGAACTCCACCTCGTGGTTCCACTCCGGATTACGATGGCCGCCCTTGGTGGTCGGTGTCCTGTGGCGCAGCTGGAGGGCCTGGTGGAGCTGCTTCTTCCAACCGTCGCCAGCGACAATGGACACCGTCATGAAGACCGAGAGCTGGCAGGAGATCACTTGCAGTTCAAGGCTTGTATACTCCATCTTCATCTCTTCCCAGTTTCGGCTCGTCTTCGCAGAGGGTCGGAGGGACGTTCAAGGATGGGAGCCGAGAAGCTTCTCCTTTTGGGAGAGAGGGAGAAAATTTGTAGAGATATATAAAAAGAGGAGGCCAAACGCGGTTGGGCGGACAAATGCAATTAGTTGATCAAGAATGGCCTCAGCAGCTTGCGCGTAGATGTGAAACTGCGGAATACTGAGCTTTTTGCAATAACGACACGATTCCCAAGATTTTTATTTTGCACTTTTGCATAAATTATGGGACAATGGAATATTCTCCAAATCTTAGATATATGGAGAAGGATCTCTTATGTTAAGCATATTCACACCACTCGTCTACGATGTTATAAGCTTTTGAATTAAATATTCTGAAACGGTATCATAATCAAAATTATATTTCAAGTTATTTCACATGTGTAACCTTCATTAATCAAATTATACATATTATTCTCAATTCATCTTAATTCGACGCTTTGCACTTGAGAAGAGTGTTAAATTACATGTATTTTATACACATGCAGTCTCTCTCGATCTTAAACATTTTTAGTTGGATAATCCAACATCTAAACTATCTCATATGCCATTGGTATAAAAAATAACTAGTTATTCATACATTATTCATACACAGAAAAAATCGACTGTAAAAATGAATCCACGTACATATCGCTAGTCCAACCATAGGAAGGCAAGTATTTTTTTTTTTAATATTAAATTATACCTGAAATCAATGTGAAGAGGGAAGACAAGTCAAAAGGGTAGGGTCTCTCCCATCTTGATCAGTGGACTCTCTTGGGGTTCATGTTAACTTCCCCAAACCAATGAATCCGAAAGCGGACAAACAAGAAAAAGAAGATGAAGAAGAACCTACGCACAAGTAAAGAAAGAAGAGCAACCATTAATGGTGAGTCGGCGCGTCATGTTGTAAGTATAACTAATACGGTACCTATAGAGTGAAGCAGCACACTTTGAGAGCCAAAGGATGAAAATAAACATATCCAAATTGAAACACCCAATTAGAAATCACGAAAGATGCTCAAGACCTCTCGATATGGAGGCTTGTCATTGTCGACGAGCAGTCAACGCACGCAATGCCAAGCTCTGCCATAGCCGGCCAGCTTGATACCGCCATACCTGGCCAGCTTGATACCAGCACCATTGAGCTCCACGACCAAAAAGACGAAGAAAATAATGAACAAGAGAGAGTCCTTGAGCTATGCCTTAGAAAGATCTATGTCAACATGGCAGCTCGATGGAGTCAAAGGGGGAGAAGTGTTAACTCATAAATTTTGGCGATTCGTTTAATCATTCATTAATTGTATAAAAAATTAGGGATTGAGTTTTAAGCCCTACACAAAAATAATTTTCATTAAATTGCAAAAGCATAACGGCCCAGTCTTCTCATTTTTCCTTCTCCTCTTTTTTTTTTTAATAATTAATAATAATAAATAATTAATAAATATATATTAAAAAAACTATTAATAAATTCTATTACTACTAATGCAAATGCTTTTAATACATATATGCTTATGCAATTTAATGAAAATTATTCTTGTTAAAGGATTAAAAATCATTCCGAAGAATGATTAAACGAATCGCCAAAATTTAGGGATTAATAGTTGTCCTTTTTGAAGGTATGCTCACAAAAGTTGCATTTAAAGACAAACTAATACTTCAATTTTGCTCATGCATGAGCAATGAAAAATGTGTTTGTTAGGAGTACGAGTGCCATTTTTTGAAATGTAATTATATGATGATGCATGCCGACACGAAAATAATATATATGATCTTGAGGCTTTTTGAAATACTTCTAACTGCTTTCCTCTCCTCCTCTTGGATTCTTTTCTTTCTTTTTTTCTTTTTTTATTGAGGATACTCACCTAGTAGGAGAATCCTTTTATATGAAAAGGGTCTTACCATGTAGAAATGGCATTGAGAGAGGAAATATCCACCATGTAACAATGGATTTTGACTAAATAAGAAAGATATCATCATGTAACAATGAATTTCGACCGAAGGGAAAGTCTCACAATATAATAATAGGTTTTGATTAAATAGGAAATGACTCATTGTGTAACAAGGGATTTCGACCAAATAAACCGCTCCATCTAGGGGTAAATAAGGAATCCACTCCATTCGGGAGGAATTTGAAGAGTCCACTCCACTTGGGAGGTTAATTTGAAAGGACCACTCCACTTAGGGGGTTCATGAAGATTCCACTCCACTCAGAGGGTTAATTGACTCCAGACTACCAAGAGCTTTCCGCATGTTGAAAAAATGATTTTGGGCTACTAAAACTCACGGAACCTACCAATCATCATTTAAAATGTATTTCGAGACGTTACCTATACATCTAGCAAAAAGAGGACATCACTGGCTGTTGAAGCTCACTGTGCGTTGAAATCAACTCCACTAGGGAAGTTTGATATATATGAAAACGGTCATGGACAGTTAAAGCTCACCCTACCGATATACCCAAGAAGCTTCCGAAATGGCCACTACCTATCCAACAAAATATGTTATAAAAAGTGCTCTGGTATCAAAAGCGTACAAAGCAAAATCAATGTCATTTGAATAAATGCCATGAAAGACAATTTCAAAAGGGTATCATTAATGATAAAGCATTGATCACATGAGCAAATCAAGCAAGTTTGAATTGTTTGGAATATCACCAAATTGGTGTCAGGCTTGGAAAATGTCATTGATCATCAAATTCCCTTAGGAGAAAAAATTATTGTCAAAATGCTCTTCACTAATAAAAATGGCTCATTAAGTATGTCAAACGAGAACTCCTTAGTCGAAAAGGACTTCTCACATACTCTCAAGAAAGACTGCTTAATCTCATCCATTAATGGGGGAAGTAAATTTGATCACTCAAAGGACCTCACATTACCAATGTTGTAGGCTTTGAGAATCGGTCCGCAAGAAATACACATTGACCAATCCATGAGGTCTTTTAGAAGGATCATAATGCGGATTTGGTCATGGTTTCAACAATGGATAAGCATTATTGCCTAAGAAATGAAATAATCAACAATGATCATCTTCACCGAGTTTACAAATCAAGAAACCTTATGATAAGATAACCCCACTTTTTTTAGCAGTAGCTTCTTTGGGAAGTCCATATTTTTACTTGAATCATCCCAATAAGATGCAATTTCAAAATAAGTTGTAATGCTAGTTTGGTGAGAGACTTAAAAAGCTCAGAATTTTTTTTCTCAAATTGGATTTAGAGGTTGATGATTATCATAGCATCACTATCATATCATCCAATCTTTTTTAAAGCACTCGATTTAAAATCCAACTTGTTTGAAAATTCCTATGGATAATCATTTCAATCATTAGAGCTTTTCTCTTATCTTTAATGATTTGTATTTGCAATGATTTTCTCTTCATGCAAGCACTTTGTTATTAACAATTTTTCTTTCACATAAGAGTTTTATTCCTGATATGACTTTTCTTTTTCCAATGAGCATTAACTTTGCTTTTACCAGGCATATCGCTTGTTCATGCCCCTTAGTTTTCATTTCACTCTTGCTCTTTTGAACTTTTTCTTTTAACTCTTGCAACCATCGAGATGCTCTCCAATTTTTTTTTTTTTCAAAAGTTGTCATATAAGCACTATTTCCCTTAATAAATCATACGCCTTGCCCCCAACGTGGGAAGATAATCACCAGGGCTTTAGTAATGAAGGCTCAAGCTCAATTTGGCTAAGCAAAGGGAATGACTATTTGGGTAGAGAAAAGAATGCTCTTTTTTCATTTCGGGATGCTTTGGTTTCCACAAAAATTCTCCTCAAGTTACCACAAAAAGACCGATGAAAGTGAAAGCAAATAAGTCTTTCTCATCTTCTCCACCCCCACCAAATAATGTCAACTAAAACCTTCATATTTGTCTCAATGTGGGATGGTTCTTGATAGTTTTTTTTTTTTTTTTTTTTTTTTTTTTTTTTGCAGAAATTCTTTACATTTAAAGGCTCAAATGGGCTAACTATGGTCACATGTGGAGTGTAAGATAAATGAAACAAATGCCTCATTTCATTTTGATCCATGTACTCTTTGCGAATGAATCCCTCATATTCAAAAGACATGGGTAGGGGTTCATCATTCGTGCGACGCTCGATATCGCTAGTGGCTGCTAGGGTCGAAGATGTAGTGGTGGTTGTCACCGCCTACCTATGGGTTTTGCATAGAGACAAATGGATTTGGTGAGGAGATTTGATTTTGCTTTTGTAGGGCAATAGTCAAAGTGTGGTAAGATGTAAAGATTGGAAACATGTGTAAAAGGGCCAACAAAATGGTTCATTAATGAGTACAATGTTTTTTTTTTTTTTTTTTTGGGAACAGGAGGAACCAGCTTGCACCGACAGTGCGCCGTAAACCCCCCGGTGACGATAGTAGGGAAATCACCACCCCGACGTCACGCTTAAGTCACCACACAGCGCTTCAGCCTCCCTGCTTTGCAAGGGCTTCGAACCTTGGCCTCCACCGGGGAGCACCATTAATGAGTACAATGTTATAACCTACTTAAGGGGAAAAGTGCCAAAAAAAAGTCCTAAACATTTTGTCTTTGTGCCGATTTAGTTCTAAAACTTTTTTTTGTGCCGATTTAGTCCTAAACCTCTTTACGTTATGCCAATTTAGTCCTTTCCGGCCAATTTTGACCAGATTTTGCTGACTTGACGCTGGCTGGCTGACATGACCTAATCAACACTGATGTGAATAACTTTTAATAATATTTTTGAATTTTTGAATTTTTGAATTTTTTTCTCTTTTTATTTTTATTTTTCTTTGTTCTTTGTTTTTTTTTTCTTTTTTTCTTTTTTTCTTCCCTCTTCTTCCTCCAGCCGATCGCCGAACCTCGGCGACCGGCCCTCTCACCAGTGGCTATGAGGGTGGCCTTGCGTTGGGCGGCGAGGCTCACCCTCGCCAAATCTGGCAAGGGTCGAGCCTCACCCATGGCCCGCAAGGCTCGACCTTACTAAATCCAATGAGGGTGAGGCCCCGCTCGCTAGGCGCCCGCTTCATTCCCCAATCCCAATCTCGCCCTAGAAATTTCTCCCTCCACTTGTCGTCGTCATCTCTAGGGTTTTACTAGAGCTCAGGGGTGTCCTCAGTCACACGGCTCCGACCTCGGATTTTCACCTGGTTTCCCCCGCAATGGTGATCCATTGGGCGAGGCTTGACCCTCGCCAAATCCGGCGAGGGTGAGCCTCGCCGCCATCGCAGCCACTAGTGAGGTGGTCCACAAGGTCGACCTTGACCTCACGAGCCATCACCTTTGGCCAGTCGCCGAGGTCCGGCGACTAGTTGGAGAAAGAAGAGGGAAGAAAAAAATAAAAATAAAATAAGAAAAATAAAAATAAAAAATGAAAAATATATTAAAATATTATTAAAAGTTGTCTATGTCAACACCGATTAGGCCATGTCAGCCGACCGATATCCAGTCAGCAAAATCTGGTCAAAATTGGCTAGAATTAACTAAATTGGCACAACGTAAAAATATTTAGGACTAAATCAGCACAAAGACAAAAGGTTTAGAACTTTTTTAGCACTTTTCCCCCTTATGAAGTATTGACTATTAGGTTAGGTTTTACTTATTGTGCTTCATTAACCCATATTTTCAAAATTATGTTTCTATTGTAAGATGATGAACTAAAATAAGAAATTAGATCAAATTGATAGTTGATGAAATCCCATTATGAACATTCTATAGGTGGAATGGACTTTCCACCAAATTTGTCCTAACCAAAACAAGATTTGATGGAAATGGTCAATCAATCAAGTCAAACACACATAGTTTAAGACCAAATCAAAGTCTTCATCAAATTCTTTGGGAGTTGTTGAGAAAATCTATTCAAGAAATCTAAACACCTAACGGGAGGTAAGACCAGGAGATGTAAGACATGCTTTTAATCTCCTCGGCTTTGGGTGAATATTGTTGGCTATGAAAATCAAACCTTTTGTTATGTTATTTGCCTGTGTGTCATGAAAATATTTGTATGATCAAGTCACAATTTTTCTACCATCGCCACTGTAGATGTTTGATATTGTGCGTAATGAAGACCTTGGAATTTGTGTACTATCGTTTAGTCCGACTTTTGATTGGGTTATGTCTTCCTCTGTGCCGTAAGACTTTGATGGGTAATGAATATTTATTGGTATCTTTCAAGTACAAACTCTAACTAAAAATTCAAAGTGGGTGATCTCAATGTGTGCGGTGCCATGGATGGAGGAAAAAGTGAAGCCTTCTTTTTGAAGGTGAGTTGACTCCATCTTGGATCCTAAAACTTCATATCAATCGTGCAACTGAGCTGTTAAACTTTCCATCTGTGCTATCAAGCCTTTTACATTTTGCCGCTGGTTATTTTAATTATCTATTGTGGAATGCTGACATGGAAAATTTAATGCTAAAACATTCAATATAAGAAAGAAAGGAAGGAATATAAAGTTGCAAAAAAAAATAATAATAATAGAGAAAAGCATTAAGAAAAGGCAGTTTACCCAAATGCCCTCTCATTTTGCGAACAATAACCACCATTACCAACCATTTTCCTTCCCTCTTCCTTCTTACCCCCTTCTTAGTTTTCACCGCCAGGCCCTTCCACCCCTGCAGCTCTGCCGCCACCATCATTCATCATTGGTCGTCGTCGTCGTCGTCGAAGCGCTCATCAATAGCCGCCACCATCCCCCTGCCCTTGCGACGACGCATCCATGCGGCGAGCCTGGGCGCCGCCATTGCGACAATGGAGGTCGTCGGCCACGTGGGATCCCAGCAGATCCATGGTGCTGCGAAATCTTCCGTTTGATTGTCGATTTTCAATATTAAACTTGCCATCTTGGCAATACCAACATCAGGCTTCAGCATAATCAATCAGCTTGACCAATGAGGAAAGAACTTGCTGAAGGAACGTATTTCCAAAAGGAAGCTACCCCGAAACCTGCTGTTTATTCTAAGATATCAGAAAGATCGACTCTGCTTCAATCATGAGGCCCGCGTGCAGTGCCGAGGGAAGAGATAAGCTGACGCTACACCCAACCCCACCACGGTCTCGACTCTTCCGAGAGGAAGGTTCCACCTTTGACCAGATGACTAAGGTTGGACTAGTAAAAGAAAGACTGTATGCTTGCTCAAATTGCTTGACTAAGGTTGGACAAAGGGAGCGTGCAGGATTCACCGAATGCTCGAAAAGTTCATGAGAAAGGCTGAATCTTTAAGAACATCTTCCGTACTATATTATGACCAATATATACAGGAAAGTGGAACGCAAACCGAGATGCTGTTCTTCGTTGAGAAACCATGGCCACATCGAGAACAGATGAAAGTACCCAGAGCCAGATACATTTATATACCTATATCACCCTGCTCTAGAGAGTCTAGACTCACGCAACATCACATAACAACGCCAATGCTTACTAGTCCAAGCTCTAAGCTAAGGTAAGCGGAGCATGTACTGTAATTTGCAACTGCCGAAAAGGGGGAAGTTTGACGGCTGCGGGTTCACCGATGAATCAGTAGTGACGCCATCCGATCAGCATGCCCTCTCCAGTGGTCCCACCATGGAGTACCACGAATGCCGATAGCCGTAGCCCATCGAAGCTTTTTTCACGTTCTTCTCGTCGGTTGTTTGTACCAACAACGATGAAGAATACGTTTGATAGTTCAATATCGCTTGGATCAGCGTCTGGGGCGGCATGCACGGCCACTCCAGATAACTGAAGTTTGTAGCATTATGACCGGGAACCGGAGCTTTTGACGAAGGCTGGACCCGAGCCACTTCGTTGCCGGCCTCGTCGCTCTTCCCACAGAAATTGTACCTAAACTTCAAGACCCCGATGCCTTTTCCATCGTTCATCACCTTGTAGCGTCGGAACTGGACGGCCCCGTTGAACTCGTCGACCAAATCCTGCAGCGAGAGGCGGACTTCCCCGATCGAGCGGCTGCCAACGACGGTGGGAAGCCGCACATCGAACTTGAGAGAAAGGCCCGGATAGTCCCGAGGCGAGACGGCCGACAGGTCGAAACCCACCTCGTGGTTCCACTCCGGGTTGCGATGGCCGCCCTTGCTGGTCGGCGTCCTGTGGCACCGCTGGAGGGCCGGGTGGAGCTGCTTCTTCGGGTCGTCGCCGGCGACGATGGACACCGTCACGAAGACCGAGAGCTTCTGGAAGAAGTTGAAGGCCCTGAGGTCCTCGCAGGAGATCACCTGCAGTTCGAGGCTTGTATACTCCATCTTCATCTCTTCGCGGTTTCGGCTCGGCTTCGCAGAGGTTCGGAGGAACGTTCAAGGATGGGAGCTGGGAAGCTTCTCCTTTGGGGTGAGACAGAGAGAATTTGCAGAGATGTATAAAAAGAGGAGGCCAAACGCGGTTGGGCGGACGAATTCAGTCGATCAAGATCGGCCCCATCAGGCTGCGCGTGGGTGTGAAACTGCGGAATATTGAGCTTTTTGCAATAATAAAATGATTCCAAAGATTTTTTTTTTGCACTTTTACATTAATTTTGGGACATTCGAATATTCCCCAAATCTTAGACATACAAAGGAGGATCTCTTGTATTAACGTATTCACATTACTTGTCCACGATAATTTAAACTTTTGAATTGAATATTCTAAGACATTATCATAGTAAAGTTCAGGTTATTTCCCATGTGTAACTTTCATTAATCAAATTATGTGTATTATTCTCAATTCGGTTCTTAATTTAACGACTTACATGTGAGAAGGGTATTAAAAGATATGTATTTTATACACATGCGGTCTCTCTCAATCTTAAACCTTTTGAGTTGGATATTCCGACATCTAAACTATGTTCATTCGATATAAAAAAAAAAAAAAAAACATTAGTTATTCATACACGATTCATCTACAGAAAAATTCTTCTACAAAAATGAGACCAATACATATATCGCTTGTTGAACCATATGAATGCAAGCATTTTCCTTTTAATTATACCTGAAAACAGTGCAAAGAGGGAAGAATAAGTCGAGAGGGTCCAATCTCTCCCATCTTGATCTTTAGACTCTCGGAAAGTTCGTTTTGACTTCCCCAAATCACTGAATCTGAAATGCGGATATTGTCAGATGAAGAAGAACAACTAGTTATGACGAGCCGGCATATTGCGTTGCAAGTATAACAACTAATACGGTATTTATGTAGGAGGCGGCACGCTTTGAGAATGGTGAGATGTAAAACAAACATATCCCGTTCGAAGTACCCAACAAGAAATCGTCACATCATTGTCTAATGTATGCTTCTATGAATGGACCACCGGCCACGAGTCCTAAGTGGACGTAGCCATCAGTGGCCTCATTTCCAGGAAGCAACGGGAAAGCCTCCTTTCGTGCAGGCAAGATGCCCCTCTGGATTGACTTTGTCGACCAAGCTCTGGCAAACTAGATTTTTTTTTTTTTTTCTACGGAGCAGGTGTGCAGATTCCTCCAATAGCAAGCGCTTTCAAAGAGCGAATAAGATGTACCGAGGGACAGGACCGATGGAGAGCCTGGAGTGCTGAAGAATGCACATTTCTGCTCATGACTTCCACCCCCGTAAATTATAGCTGACTTGTCGACCCTTACAATACTCAAGAGACCACGACCTGGCCCTGCAGCTCTTCATGGCAGGCGTCCCTTGAATATAGCCTAAGGCCTCTTGAGCTTGTAGCCTTGTAATGATTGTATAGATTCAAATACCACTATTGGGTCAAAGAAGGACCAACAGTCAAGATCAAACTCATACTTTGTATAAATTAGGGACCCCCACTTGGACACTCTAGTTCACAAGTTAATACAATTCAAACTTCATTCTCCATACAAGATCCTTGTGAATTGAGCGCGTGTGCAAAGCTGACTTAAGAGAAATCTTAAGGAATGTCATATTCAATTGACCCATGACAAATGGTAGGATTTGGTCGAGGGCACAACTAATTAGGGTAATCGGTTTCAAGATGAGTAAGTTCTAAATTGTAAATCTACAACCTGCCCTCTGTTTTTCTTTTTTCCTTTTTTGGTCAGAAAAACCTACCTTATTATAGTACCCTATTTTTCCGATATGGTTCTAGACTTTACCCAAGGCACCGTTTTTCTTTCGTTCCTTTTCTCGGTGTCATTTTTTGTAGAAAGCTAGTGTGAGCAATAAAATGATTTAAAGTAAAAGATAACCGAGGGTGGGCAAGCAAAAGCAAGTTAGGAATGAGCAAGGGTCGCGAGGCTCGAACAAGCAAGGGCGAGTCGCAACCAAGCAAGGAGGAGGGTTAGTTGTGAGCAAGAGAGAGAGAGAGAGTCATTGTAGAGAACAGAGAAAAAGGGAGACAAAAAAAGATGCCCAAAGAAAAGTTAGGATTTTTAGGTTTTATGAAATAGGTTCCAAATTTGATCCTTCACTTCAAACCAGTTTCAGACTGGTCCCAAAAAATCGGTACCTAGAACCAAATCGATATTCTAGGCGGTTCAGTCTCGTTTCCAAATAGAACCAACCTGGTTGCATAACCCTACAACTAATGGCGTGATATATATCAAAAGACTCAATTAATCAATCAGCAAATTAATGAGAATTCGCCATTAATCGCAATAAATGCCGAGAGTTCTTCCCGACGTTTGCAACGGATGATTTTTCATGTACATGCATAAGTAAACATGTTGTATGCATAAGTAAACATGTTGTGGGGTTGCTTTAATGCTCCAACGTCACTGGGATTACAATTCAGCTCTAATGTCACCAGGATACAATTCATATCAAGAATCTTCCAAAAAGGAGGCTAAGTGCTAGCTACAGACCAGTTGACTTTCTAGAAGGATTAGATTATCATTGGGAAAATGCAGACACGAAAATGAGAATATTCATTATTTTTCATCCTTCTAGGATATAGCGGTCAGAACCAGTTTTTGCCAGCCAGACCCCATCAACCTTCTAAAAATAACACTATCCAGATTGCCGACGGAGCCATGCATCGCTAGATCTGGCTCTTAGCCTCTTATTCTCAAGTTTGATCTAGAGGGAAATGGCTTCTCCCGACTAAGATAACACCGAAAGTGGTGGTGGAATAATTTGAAGCACATAGAAGTATAGAACAGCCTGCCCAGAACAGCTTGAAATCAAAGAGAACCCAAATCTTCCTTGTTTAGGAAGGTTAGAGCTAGTTCTCATTGTACTACCATATCTAGCTTGACTCCATCGTCTCTTTTCTATTCATGAGTTCCATCATCTTAGCAAAAGGAAATAACGGGAGACAAAAGCTTCAAACAAATCGAACTATTCCACATCAAAATGCATATTCAAAGTCATCAATCAAATAACCCAATGGTCACTTGGAAAAGCTTTAGCTCAAAGACTCAGCTAACGCTGCCTTCCAAAAGTTGAGAAACGCAAAAAATGCCAGTGATTGCTATTGATCAGTCAATGGCAATGTTTGAATAAGCAATCAAGCAGGACAAAATCCACAGATAAATGTTACATTAATCTTGTAACACGCAGTAATATATGCCTCAGCGGCTTTTTACTTTTTTCTGGCCCTGGTTATTGAACGCCGCGCATGTTTTCTTCCAGCATCTAATGGATATGGCCATGGGTATCACGATCCAGAAGGAGTTCATGACAACATAGTAGGCATAGTAATACAACAGGCTAGCAGCGAAGTTATCACCTTCCAGCAAAGCTGTTATGAAATACACAGCAGTTCCATAGAGCTGACCCAGGGATATCGCGAACTGGAGAATGTAGCTATATGACTTTGCTTTTGCAATGGCATAACTGCAAGGCATGGTTATACAGAGATTTTAGGCAACGTATGGGAACTACAACTACTCTGGCGTGGTTGAATATCGTAGAATCAATTTTCAATCAAGTGAAAAATTCTCACACTGCAAGGAGGCATGCTGGACCCTCTAAAACAGCAGTTAGTCCTTCAACAGAGACAACCGCTGAATCCCTTCCTACATATCTCGAGTCACCTTTGCTATATTCTTTCCCTGTCCATTGTATATTTTCAGCTGCTTTCCACCAAAAGCTTGACAAGCCAACCAACAAAGGAAACAAAAATGCTAAAATAAAAAGAAAACGAGAGTGGCAGAGAATCACTTACAAACTTCAGACAGGTAAAAGGCAGATTTATCCTTGAAAAATTCTGGTGAGAAAACAAAATAACCCTCAAGAATCATGTGAGTAAGGCCTGTGAATGCCCACCAGCACATGAGAATTCTATCGATAGTTGGTCTTTTGGGTGACCCTGCAACAAATGGAAATATCAAATGATGAAATGTTTTCAGCTTTTCACAAACAAATGAGGAAAAGAGGGGCGAACTAGAAGAGACATTGTGCACCTATGCAATGGTAAACTTGAACTGCCAGTAATGCAAATGCAAAACTCTGTCTAGCACAGACCCAAATTTACAACGAGATTCACTCTATGTCTAGCACACAGACACGAAAGGCCTTGAGACCAGCTAATTTAGTTTATCTGCAGGGCAGCACATTTCTGATAAATATGTCAGTTTTAATTGTCATAAGAAGAAATAAACAGAATTTGAGGGGAATAAGAAAATAGAACAGGCTGCTTCAGTGACCAAATTTCTTCAAGAGAGTAAACAATGAACTGCTAACCAAAAAGTTCAATTAATGAGGAAGACAGGCTTCAGACAAATACATAGACTAGGCATTGTGGTTTCTCATGAAGCACAGAGGAAGAAGGATCTAAGTGAAGCAAATCCCAATTTCTCTTCTTCCTATTTTCTTAACTTCACCTTATTGTAGGTGCATCAATATTGTGAGCTCAAGCAACATTCAGGTAGAATACTTATCTAGAAGAGGAATAAGCATACCAGATACAAACCAAATGAAGGCAATAACAAGCACCGAAGCAATGCCGTAGACACCAAGGATAGTTGATTGGGAAAGTAAAACTGGCACATAACCAGGAAGTTCTAGATCTCTGGGGATATAAGGGTGAGGACTCTGCGTGGCTTCCATTTTCTTCAGCTCTATCTGGCTTTTGCCTTAACAAGTTGAGACTCAAACCCTGCAAGACTTTGCAAGTTAGAGGGCAGTTTCCTAATAGAAATGACGAAAATCATTAAGTCCAATCTGCCCAAACATTTCAAAAACCAAAACATTAACAATTTCGAAAAAAAAAAAATTTGCTGCATGATTCCACAGAACTAACAGTCAAGTTGTGCTTAAACTGTGACATAACTACAGTGACACTTTTTTTCATAGATCTCATCTACAGTGACTTTTTTTCATAGATCTGATCTACAGTGACATTGAACAGACCTAAATTGCAAGTTATACACTTCCAAAATTGGTTGCTGGAAACAAAACACTCTGAGGGATACAATTTCCACACCAGGTGCGAGGGTAGCAAATTCATGATTTGTTGGACTTCGACGTCAATAACAAGGCACAATGAAAACAAATCAATAGTTGACAACGGAAAATGCAGCAAGCAGAAAAAAGATATGCGCCACATCACAAAGATACAATTTTGAAGCATCTCAATTGCTTGGATCTTAAAGAACAGGCATTTTAAGGGGCATGCTCGAATCACTGGAGTGGGAATGTGTAATGAAATCCTGTGACAAATTCATTTTCTTGGTCCGTTAAACAAATCAAACCCTCGAATGAAGGTTGAATTATCTTAGCTGCATATGTCATGGGGCCATAAATTGGCCTGGTGAATTCCAATCAGGAGGCGCCTCACAGGTTATTCCATGGCCAAGGAACTGCCAGCCCATGACACATGATTATAACAATTGAAGATCAGAGCGCAAGCTCGCACTTAGTTTTTGATAATTGATCCTTCCAAAACCGACTACATTGCATATCAGTAACATTTCAATTATACATCAGCCGTTGAAACAGAGAAGAGAGAGGGCTAATTGATGACGACAAGAAAGAGAGAGGGTCCATTTCGGAATTCAAACCGAGAAAAATCAACAGCGGAGCCTCGGAGATTGCGTTCAGAAAATGACCCGAGTCCAGAACACTCGACCTCTATCCAATTTTCAAGCTTTATCGTTTGTTCACAGAGAGAGAGAGAGAGAGAGAAACATATAGAAACTTGAAGCAAGATTCAACCGTTGATTGAGATCCGAAGAGACGGAAGGTTCAGACACCAGCTCCAATCGGACCAATCCTACCCATGTTTTGGGCAGAACCCAATTTCACCGACGCAACTCTCGGGTCGGTTTCCTCCGCCAAAAGACGAACAACCCATGAAATTCCCGTCGCCATTCCCGCCTCTCGAGGCGAACCACACTCCACCCAACACAGTAAACACTCGACAAATCTGCTCACAAACTCGAGTCGCTCGGTTCACGAAGACGACATCAAGCTTCGGAATTGAAAAGCGAGAACGATTGCAAGACTGGATAGAGAGAGAGAGACTTACAGGGTGAGACCGTGGACAGACCGAGTCCGAGAAGAGAGAGGGAGACAGAGCGCGAGCGTGCGCCCCCTTGCAAGTTGGAAGGATGGTTGATCGGAACTGTACTTAAAACAGGGAAAAGATAACAGACAAAAACATATTCATTTTATTATTTGGTATTATTGCACCTCGGATGGAGTTTTAATTACATTTTAAAAGTCAAGTTTTTTCCTTTCTATGGCGCGTCCTTTTCTGGAAAGGAAGTAAATCTCCAGTGCTACTCCCAAAAGAAAATGAAGAAAAAAAGAAAAAGAAAATGAGAAATTAAATTTGAACATTGCCGGTCATTAGCTGTGTCTTAATCAGATCCACCTGGACTCCATTGGATGTCTCAATCTCTCCATTGCTGGGTTTCGCCATTCGTGTTGTGTACGTTTTATAAATTAACTCTCGTCCTGAGATTCTTATCACATTATATAATTGTTCGAAACACTTCTTTCAAAAGTTTGGCCCATGTGAATTGAGTTAGGTCATTAAAGGATCTGTTATAATAAATGTGTGATTTGTGCACTAACTAATGTTTATATCTAATTAGATAAGGGTGTGAAGTGATCGCCGGAGTAAAAAATTCAAATAAGATATAGCTCTTATCTTGTCATTGTAGAAATTTATTCTCATAAACAATTAATCAATTAAAAATAAACGGATCCATATATGATTGTAAAACACCGAGATCAATAAATACAAAGTGGAATTAAAGCGCACTGTTTGCCATTCTTTCACTTGCGTAAAAATAGATCACTCGATAATCAGGGATCTATCGGAATGTCAGATCTTCATCTCTATGACCTATTTCGATATAGCAGCCTTTCAATGGGATTAAAGAATCGATAGATAACCTACCCTTTTATAGGCTAGATAGGACCCAAGAAACCCTAATCAATGTCAATCTGGCCCTTCCTATTACGACGTCAATAAACACAATCGCTTACACTTTCACGCTTCAATGGCCGTTATCAATAGATGCCAATACCCAATTCAATCAGATCACTGTAGGGTTCAATAAATATTGGAATATCCATTAACCCGATTATTTAAAATAGAAAATCAATTAATTAATGTAAGCCCATATTATAGGAAATTTCCAACATTCTCCCACTTGGGCTACATTAATTTATTTATTTTATTTTGAAAAGATTTTATATTGGAAACGACACTATCGGGTTAATAACTAAAATTTTGTTTTATGTGGCCACAACTTTTTTAAAAATAATATTCCAATAATGGCATCTCAATACCAATCCAATCCTATATAACCTCAATATAGGACTATGGAGATCAATGTGTTAAGAAAATATCATTACACAAGACCTTCCATAATCACATATAATAAGCATTATATTTTCATGGATCATGGGCCTAGTAGTGTAGTAAGAAATAGTGCCAATATGTGATCAAAATATACACTATTTCTTATCGGTCCTCAATGCAATTTCTCAACGACATGAAATTGCATTAACGCAATTTCTAAACAACATGAAATTGCCTTAGTGCGATTTCTAAACAACATGAAATTGCACAATTATGTCACAATCCAACATGAGATCTCATAATCAGTGACATTCAGTCATCTTTAAACAAAATTTGTTTAAAGATACTGTTTTATACTTCTATTTCTCAGTCAACAGGAGAAATGATAACAATATAATCAATAACAACAGCTTATTAAAATAAATGCCTTAATAAACATCATAAAAAGCATTATCAATCTGTATATAACTATAATATCCAGAAATACAATTTGTATAACTCCCACTAACAAAAGAAATCAAAAGAATTTAAAACACCCATATTCTTTACAAGTTCTTTAAATAAAATGGGTCGTAAGCCTTTTGTTAGAGGATCAGCCAATATGGACTTAGTTCTAATATTCTCAATTATAATGTCTCCTTTTTGACCAAGTCCTTAATAGTATAATATTTGATCCAATTAACATTTCAACCGTGGCATTGTTGTTATTTATAGCAAAAATAATTGTTTGTCACACATAATGCAATAAGATTAATTATGGGCAATAAATATTTCAACAAAAATAATTAGTACATTATAAACTCCCCTTTGGGCAGAGTGTATAATGCACAATTATTTTTCACAGCATGAAGTTTATAAAGCAACAATAAGGAGAATTACATATAATTATCAATGATCCATCCCCTTTGGGCAGACAAATCATTTAAATTATACATCTCCATGATATCAATATATAGAGAAGATAAAAGAGAATTACATATAATCTTCAAGGATCAGTCCCCTTTGGGCAGACAAATCCTTTAAATTATATATATCTCCATTATCTCAACATAGAGGGGAATTACACATAACTCTAAAAAATTTATCCCCTTTAGGCAGATAAACCTTTTGAGTAACACATCCCCATCATTTATCTCTATTATATCAATATAGAGGGGAATTACATATAACTTTCAAAAAATTATCCCCTTTGGGCAGATAAATCTTTTTGAGTCATACATCCCCATCTTTTAATTTTGGAATTTATCTTCATGCAATTTTCAAATTAATATACACAATAACCCCCTTTGGGCAGGCAATTGTATATACTAATTTTTATCAATAAGGAACTTCAACAAAGTTTATGCCCAAAATTCATCAAATAATGTGAAGCACTTTACAACATGTGCTTCCCAAGATCATATTGCATTTATCAAGCAACAATTTTTCCCACAATATTTTTTTTTTCTTGGGTCAGAAAAACGATTTTAATCCAAATCACTGAATTAACCCAACAAAAGAAAAGATAGGTGCCTCTAGCACTTCAGTCAACATATTTCATATTAAGTTTAAATTATTCGTGCACCAAATACCAAACAAAGGCACCCAATTACTTCAGACAAGGAAAACAACCCACCATTTTGTCACCTTTAGTCAATAGGTCCTCATGTTTAAATTAGTAAATAAAAGCCCCACCAGCAAATCTTAAGCACTCACATCAAATCCCAAGTACATATAGGCAAGAGACCAAGACAAAACAGCAAATTGAAAAGTGAACGCTGATTTTGCAGCAAGAATTGCAATATGTTATGAAAGAAAGCATCACTTCCACAAATTTTGGACCTGAGATCTTAACTACCCGTAGGCTAAGCTCTCCGACAATGGATGACGGGAAGCAAGAAAAGTGCCATATATTTCTCAAATTAGTAACATATAAATAATCAGAACAAAGGCACGCAACTCAGCACTAAGGATAGAAGAGAGAGACATCAACAACCGACCAAGTATACATAAATCACTTCCATAGCTAATGATCCCGCACAACACATACGCGATGCAAATTCAAGATCATTCTCTAACTTGATCACCCATAGAGGAAGGAAAAAGAATAATTAAATAAATAATCATATCATCAAAACAAATATTTATATAGTAAAGAATCAAATCCTCCCAATTTAAAACAATCTAAAATTTACTTTAATTTATGTTACTTTAAACACAACGTTCAAGAAGACCGCATCATGGGATTTCCCAATACCTAAACCCACCATGCTCCAGCATCAAAATCCATCTCACAATCTGATTCAAAAACTGACAAAACCCAAAAATTTGTCAAATTTCGGACGGCCAACTACTGTGACCGTAACCTCCCTTGGGATTTCACCGCCACTTTCCAAACAAGCAGACGGTTGACCGCAAAGCACAAATCACGCTAAAAGAAACATATTTGAGTTCTTTTACTGGGAGCTACATAAATGTCTATCGAGTAATCAACTACCGATAGTCAACCCATTACTGTTCAACACTCCAATCGACAAAATTGTTATATAAAAAATAAAAACGCAATTCTATAGATAAAGGATGCACACGTCAAGTTAGTTGACAACTTCACTGCCTCTTAGTAGCATCAATAGGAGCATGAACATATTAGACTGTTAACACTTCTTTGGCGGTGTAGGAACCAGATGGCTCGAGGTGCTATTGGAGATGATGTGTGAAAGAAATGGTCAAAAGTACCAAATATACTAAGCAATCCATGCTCGAAAAATATGGTGGTGAAAGCAGAAGATGGTCCAGAAGCAAGGATTGCTCAAGAGGAAATCGGCATGATGACAAGCAAGCTCTAGGAATTCAATTAAATAGAAGGTTCCTGAGTGGCACCGATGTACAATCACCCCAAAAAGTGGCGGTGGCTACAAGATCATGGGTAATTAGTGATTGCTAAGAAATAGGCAGTCAAGGCTTTGTACGCTCATCAAAGAAAACAATTCAAAGGAAAACATAAGTATTGCTTCATTTTATGAGTTTCTATCCACTAGTTTCAGCAAACCAGCTTAATCCACATTTCATCTCTCGCAGCTTATTTGCAAGCACTCACTACTTTGTGAAGGGATCGTAACATAAGAGCATGCTCGGTACTCCGCCTTTCATTAAATTGTCAGCTTGAACCATCACTAGCTACGACACCCTTCTGAACATATAGGACGACAAGGTTCGCGAGACGTATATATTCAGAAACATGGAAACATGCTTGCACACAAATCCACCATTGACATTCGACAGTTTCATTGTTCTCCGACAGGTAGCACTCGACACTCCTTTTTCGCACCGAAAGAAAGAAAATTCAGCCGACAAGGTGATCTTCAGCCCTGTAACTCTAGCCATGAGACAAAAAAAAAAACTTACTCAATGGTCACCAGCTCCTCTCCTCAAGGATTGAACATTCTACCCATCCAGTCTAGTTGAACAGGGCAGGTAACAATTAAATCCCATCCCAAATAATTTCAGTGAAAAACCCCATAAAGATTCGAAACAAGTAGACACGAAATCAACCAGTATCCACATTCACATAGATCACACGAAAAACCACACCTTACCGAGCTTCGAATCAAGCTCGCAACAAACTGATCTAAAATCCGATTAATAGAATACCGATTTCTAGAACATCAATATAATAGCAATAGCACGGGCAAATAACATGAAAAAATGCTTGATAATTTCAAGCCAAAAGGTTTGTGAAACGGAGACTTACATATAACATCAATATAATTGACTAGAATGAATTAAACAAAGAGAAACCGAGTAAATCTACCACACACAAGCTTCCAAATTTCAGATCCAAGCCTCCTATGGCCGAAAATTTGGTTTTCTTAAATTTAAACCCTAGAAACTTACATTGATGCAACAAAAGGATGCTAAAAACATAGATATAACAATACCCATTCAACAATTTACAACGAACATCAATCAATTTCAAGTAATTTGAAAATTTTAGAACTTTTTCACTCTCAAATAAATCCTAGCGAAAATCTGCATAGATGAGGCACACGTGACTCGAGAGGATTACTTAATATTGCTTAATCAATGCGCAACACATATATGTGGTCAGTGGACACAAGTCACATGATTTGGGTAAAACTCTATACAAGCAATTAATGCAACCAAATCTTTTTGCTGGAAGATTTCCCAGAACACAGTTGTGTCGGCAATGCAGAATGATCAACTGGCTACTAAACAACACAACCGTCAATCATCTTTCTCAATTAAATAAATTCCACCGAGTTGCTTAATTTCCCTACTCCATTATAACTCAAAAGTCTAACAGAAGGGCCAAGCCATCACATGACAAAAATAAAAGAACCCATGATGTCAGCAATGTGACAGAATCAAAACACCACACGGAACCATCAAACAAGATCAAGCGTAAAGCAACGCAAGAACAAGAAAGTCTCCCATGCGCGGAGCAATTTCTGTAATGTTTACTATGGCTACCCAACATGTAGCAAATATTTCGGATACTGATGACAATATTTTGCAATCCACGTAACCCATAAATTGATTCTAACAGACGAGCCCCAAAACAACAAACGTGAACACGAGCAAATAACAAAACGGAAAGTGCGGATACGACTTGGGAGCAAACAAACACTGTCTGAGAATTTTCCCATAAAAAAAGAAAAAAACAATCAACTACCATAATCTCCTAAAAAAAACGAGCATAGTTCGAAGCAGTCAAATCCCAAGCTCTGCACTACTTACTTGCTAGCAAATCCGGCCTACAATCAGTCAACAACTTTGAAAAACAAAAAAAACTGTTCCGGAGTTCTAATTTCGACCGTCTCCGCAGTTTTAGGATACTGTTGCCTCGCAACAGTACGCAACTGAAACCACGGGCTCACTCAGGGCCTGTTTGGTAACCATCCAAACTTGCCAAATTCCGATTCTTTGTTCCCGGAATCGGTTTCGGCCTAGAATCGCGTTTGGTAAAATTTTTGTTCCCGGAACAAATTTGTTCCCCGGAACAGATTGGGAAACGAATCAAGAATCAAAAAAAAGTTGATTCTTGTTCCGAGAATCAATTTGAGAATCAAAATTTTCTTCTTCCCTTCGGCCATCTCACGACCGTCGTCCACCGCCGCCCGCCACCGTCCGCCATCCGCCACCGCCGCCCACCGCCGCCGCCGCCGCCGTCCGCCGCCGCCGCCGCCGGCGAGCTCGCCGGAGGCTCGCCAGACCATGGCGAGGTCCGGCGAGCTCGCCCGGAGGCTTGCCCGGCCCACCGGCGAGGCTCGGCCTCCCCCGGATCGGGCGAGGCCGAGCCTCGCCGGTGGGCGGCGGGCCTCGCCGAGGCCGGGCGAGGCCTCGCCGGGGCGGGCGAGGCCCGCAGCCACCGGCGAGGCTCGGCCTCGCCCAGTCCGGGCGAGGCCGAGCCTCGCCGGGATCAGGCGGGGGCCGGGCGAGCCTCGCGACGCCCGGCCCACGGTGGCCGGGCGAGGCTCGCCCGGCCACCGGCGAGGCTCGCCCGGCCCGCCGGTGGCTGGCGTGCCTCGCCCAACCCCCCGACGAGGTCGGCGGCCGCCGGCGGGGCTCGGCCTCGCCAGATCCGGCTCGGCCGAGCCTCGGCGGGGCTAGGCGAGCCTCGCCCATCGGCCGCGAGGGCGCTTAAGAAGGCTCGGCCGACGAGGGCCGGCCTCGCCGAGGGCCGGCGACGCCCGGTGAGGTCGCCGCCCTCGTCTCGGCCGGGCGGCCGGTCCGGCGGCCGCCGAAGAAGAAGAAGAAGAAGGTGAGAAAAAGAAAAGAAAAAAGGAAAAAAAAGAAAAAGAAAAGAAAAAAAGGAAAATGAAAAGAAAAAATGAAAAAATGAAAAGAAAAAAAGGAAAAAAGTAAAAAAATTATTTAAAAATTAAAAGAAATTGATTTGGAACGTAATTAATAAATACGGTACCAAACGCAATTCTATTCCGAAATCGAAATTTTGGATTGAGTTACCAAACGGCTTAAAATGCTAGAATCGGTTCCGGGAACGTAATCAAAAAGAATCGGTTCGCTCGGGAATCGCTCCGGGAACAGAATCGTTACCAAACGCGCCCTCAGCAGCCGAAACACTAGGGTTTCAAAAATACGGACTCGTTCCCAAAACGCGCACCGACAATCAATCGCCCCATGCTTCCTCGACGCACCTGCTCGGGCAATCCAACCTCTAACCGCACAAAACTACGGCTACGATCATCCCTCGGAAAGCCAGAAGAGATTGCTAAAAAAAAAATTAAAAATTAAAAATTAAAAAAAAAAAAAAAACACGTCCAATCCGCCGAACAAAGAAATCGCGACGAGGGAAAAAGAGAGGAGCCAACGGCAATATTTTCCCGGAAAATCAAACAAGAACTTTCCCAGAAAAAATCAGACCGAACACGAGAGGGTGGATTGTCGTTTATCTTGGCGAATCGCAAAGCATGCGGCGGACCGCGATCTCAAGCGAAGCGTGCAAATTGGATTAGAAAAATCTCCTTCAATTTCTCAACGAAATTATACAAATTATATATGGTTGAAAATATCTCATTGTCGAACAAAAACCCTATGGTTTCGGGATCAATCAAGCAAAAAATTCACATAAAAAAATAATGTCCATATTCGGCTCAAAAAAGAAAATTTCGAACTTTGTTTATAAAAAAAAATTTGGGTTTTACAATCATATATGACTTGCTCGATACCACATGTAGAAATTTATTCTCATAAACAATTAATCAATTAAAAATAAACGGATCTATATATGATTGTAAAACACCGAGATCAATAAATACGGCGGAATTAAAGCGCACTGTTTGAGCCATTCTTCACTTCGCAGAAAAATAGATCACTCGATAATCGAGGATCTATCGGAATGTCGATCTTCCTCTCTATGACCTATTTCGATATAGCAGCTTTCGATGGGATTAAAGAATCGATAGGTATAACCTACCCTTTTATAGGCTAGAGAGGGGACCAAGAAACCCTAATCAATAGCGTGTAATCCCAGCCCTTCCCATTACGGGCCACCAAACACAATTGCCTACACTTTCTGTTGCTTCAACTCAGCCTCAAGATTATCAATAGATGCCAATACCCAATTCAATCGGATGTTTGTAGGGTTCAATAAATATTGGAATATCTATTAACCCGATTATTTAAAATAGAAAATCAATTAATTAATGTAAGCCCATATTATAGGAAATTTCCAACAGTCATATCTTATAGAACAGCAGAGGAGGGCAAAAGTAGAGGAAGCCACGCATTTGGATAAGGAAAGTATCGCCCTAGCAAGTTATGCCGCGCGAATAAATCTAGTTCAGTTCAAACGCGGTGTAACCATGATCCACTAGAAACTAGACACTTTCTAGATCAATACTCGATCTTAAATTTTATGTCGAATCAGAGAAGTTTACATTCATCATTCATCAGATGTTTCGGTAATTTACAGAAGGATTATATTCTAGTATTATGTCATGCCTGTGAATCTTTGGGTCCTGGAGTTATAGAGGAGATCAATCTCTTTGTCGTAGCCGCCACTTGAGCTGCGTACTTTGCAGCCTCATAAAGCGCCCCGGATACGAACATCAGACCGGTGGCGACGTAGGGATGGTCCTCCAGCAAAGATAGGAAGCTTTCTGCTGCATTTTCCGCGGTGTGAATCGCCGAGCATGCCTGGTCGACCAGCTCTCGGCCTCTCTCGGACAGCTTGTACTTCTCCTCCAACATGTCCCTAGTCCTGTCCAATATGTTGGTGGTGCCTCCTGGCGTCACGGCTTCATCGGGATGAAGGGCAGCCGGATCATGCCAAGTTTCTTCCTGATCATCCTGCAAAGCAATGGAATTTTAAGGACGATTCGGGAAGTGCAACTGAGAAAGTGATCAATATGCAAAGTGAGTCACCAGTTCGAAAAAACATTGCAGGAATTCATCTCGAATGCAACGTAGTATTAATTGCCTCCACCTGGAGGAACATTGCAGTCCGATTCAATCAGAGTTCTCGGGTATGTCCGAGCCTAATTATTAACCTTACATTTTCCTAGATGTTCTTCAAGTCGACTAGATTGATCTATTGGAGTTTGTAAAGCCAGACAACAAGAGATTCAACTGTGAATTATTAACGAGACAGTCAAGACAAGAAAGATTGCACTGATCTGTAGCCATGATCCAGATTCATGGAAAAACTGAGGGCGATCTTTATGAACGTCAATTTCTGGGTTCAAACAAGGATTAACCAGAAACGAAATACTGATTAAAATCATTGAAGAGAGCGCTGACAGGAACGGATAAAGCTTAGAAATGCTTGTATGCGGAAGATGTACATGATGCCACACGAGAGAGCGGGTGAGACAGAGAGATAGACAGAGAGAGAGACAGAGAAAGAGAGAGAGAGAGAGAGAGAGAGACCTTGACGTCACCCTCCCACGGCGACACTCGAATTGGTTGCTCATCAATGGTAGCATTCTACAGATAAGAAAGGCTGCTTTAGAGCAATTAAGGAGTATATAATTTAGCATGGTAAAACATTCCAGAGCTGACAATAATCCGTTGCTTGGAAGCATTCATCTAGTCAAATTGCTTGAGATTCACTACCATCAAATAAGGCAACCTCTCATCATAATCAGAGACAGAGAACACCAACAGACTCTGAACGAAGCTGAAGAAAACATCAAATGAAACAGGTGATTCGTAAGTACTGTGCAGTCTCAGCAGCTGTGAAGCCAGAGAGATTTTAAACGATAAAGAAGTTCAATGCCATCTCATTCATTCAAATAAGCAACACAGAAAAACAGACCTCTAGTGCATGACAGCATTTAAGTTGAATCAAAACCTTAAGTCATTTATTTCCTTACATCGAGAAGAAGAGCAGTCCGGAACGCGAATGGTTGCCTGAACGTCACCTGCGCCGATTGGGGCTTGTCTTTGTTCCTGTGCCGTCATCATAACTAATTAATCGAACCATTGGCATCATCCTAAAGGGTATAAGATCTATTCTAAGCAAAAACTTGAAAAATTAGTCTATAATGTGAAGTTTCTTCCTTGCCTCTGGAGCTGGATCTTATCCACAGTCCCACAGAACGAGAAATATATCGCCAAATCTGCGGCAGTCATGGTCGGAGGAACATTCTGAACCCGGATAGTCAAATTCAGGGCTCCCATTCGAGCAACTTACAAATTGTTATCTCTCTCTCCCTAAGGAATTGGTGATGAAAACACGGGATGATTGACAAGGATGAGAACTCGTGAGACCTGGTAAGGCATATAGTTTAAGATGGAGTGAGCTCGCATATTTGGAATAAAGAAGCCCAAGAATGCCTTCCACCTCTAGAGGAAGTCTCACAGAGAAATGCAGTACCAGGGGGCGAAGAAAGAGATAAAGGCATATCCTGATGGTTCCCTTGATTCCGAAGACTCTGCTATTCGTTGGTTTCGATTAGAATCATTAGATTTTTACGTTAGATGGCCAAATTTGTTATGTTCGTCGCCCGTTCTATTACTTAGATCAAGATCCTTGGCCATGTGCCGGAATGGCGGAATGTATCCGTGCGCGATATTGAGAAATTCCTTGTAAGGACTAGATCCCTGGGGACCCAGGTTCCAGCAAGACTGGCCTGAGAGAGAGAGAGAGAGATAAATGGCTGGAGCTAAGACAATGATGAGCGGCGAGGGTGGAGCGGCGGGACAACGGAGGTGGAGGTGGCGGTGGCGAGGGAAGGTGGTGGCACACTTGGGTTGAGAATTTGGTTGTGAGGTGGTGTGAGCCTAGGATCTATAGTCTTATACAAAGTGGAAGGTACTTCAGTCCCATCTAGTTGGGTTGGAGCATGATACTTGTAATTTTGAAACTAGAGGTAGTTTTTTTGTCACAAAGTAAAATCTCAGACGTGTTGCATGGCATTTTACCTATAAAAAATGATTGCATGCAATTATTTCCAAGGCACCTTTTGATTTTTCCTCAGACATTTTATATTTTGAGGACATTTTAGACACAAGCCAAGACTATTCCTTTCCATTCCAAAGTCCTCCAAATCCAAGAAAAGGGAATCACCATATACTTTTATATCCCCTTCATTCATAACAATGAAACACAAGAATATGTCCCTTTTTTATTCTATTTCACGCTCTCATTACATTCCATCGTACCAAATATAGTATAAAAAACATATCTAGCGACGACAGACAAGTCCATGGCCTGGACTGATCTTGCTAGTGCAATCAACCATCGCCATAGAAGGGTCCAACACTATCGACTTGATTGCGGCGGTCTGGGAATCGGGCACGGAGAAAATGCAGTACTTGCAATCTGCAGAGATGAGCGACGATGTCTTGTACTTATCTTCTCCACCCATGATCGGCATCGGCACACCTCTCTTCACGGGGCTCCGGTAGCCTGGGCGGTACGTCTGGCCCAAGACTCCCTCCACTTGGTCAGAGAGGCGGAGGAACTTGAACTGCGCTTCCAAGTGGACGAAGCAATCGTCGTCCGGTATTTGATACTTGTGGATGCGGTCGTCCTCCTTCGTCACGGGGACAGCGTTGACTGAGATCTCGACGGAGCCATGCAGCAGCACCGTGACGCTGTTGAACTTCGCCGTCCTTTCAACAAAGAGCCTGCCGTCCGGGGCGGTCCAAGCGGAAAGCTGGCCTTGCGGGAGGAGTAGCGGCTTGCCATCGTAGGTTAGGACGAGTTGGTCCACTTCGTTGTCCCATCGGGCGACCTTGTTGGCGGCCAGCGTGAGGGTGTGGGGACCAAACATCAGGCCTAGGGCTTGGATCCATGTGTTGTCGCGCGTCCTCCCCTGGGGTCGGCGGCCGATGAACCGGGCATTTATGTGGAAATCGACATCGGACACCAAGCTGAATTGCTCGTTCGTCTTGCCGTGGAAGTAGAACATGACGCCATCGCCCCCGACGAACCTCGGGTCATAGCATGCTGCTCCAATCCCGTTGCAGTTTGGCCTTCGCCCTGCGATTCGAAACTGAAACAATTAGTACTCCTTGAACAATACCATCCTATCAGAAAAGTAAAGAAACGCGCTACATACTCTTGCATAGAGCTTCACAGTTCCTGGAATTACAGTCCACAAAGCAAGCTTTGTCCTGGGAGTTGGATGGCTTGAAGCTGGGGCACTGGCTGGGGCAGGAGATCTGAGCCCCGAAGCATTTACTCTGTGGGTCGTTGCAGAGCACCGACTGAGGAAAGTCCTTGCCAGAAACTGAGCTCGGCGGCGGCGGCGGAGTAGATCCGTAGAGGTCAGCCTGGCCACCCTTGACAAACAACAAGGAGAAGATTACGACACAGTAGAAACCGAGAGTGGCCATGATGCGTGTGTCGCACAAACACTCGCAGAAAAACTACGAAACCTCGGAAACAAATTAATTTCCGCGGATCGACTGTGTACTTTCTTGAGGTGATGGCAAGAACCCGAGTCTCTGCATCCAATATTTATAACGAGGACTGGATCTGAATCTAATCTAAAAGCTCCTGGAAAGCCGGCTTCGCAAAGTCAAAACCTCATAAAAGAACTGTACTGAGATTCTCTTTGCTCTGCTGGTGTCTGCATCGGAATTCCAAAGTGAGATCAGCATCTTGAAGCAGAAGAATCATCGGCGCTCTTCGTGTTTCGCTTCATGTGCTCGCATGTTCGGAACGCGCGCATTAACCCCAGAAGCGACCACCGACTTCGCTGCCATGCACGACCCACTTCGCAGCTTCCTAAATTAAGTCTACTCCGCCATAACTTCCATGATCTGGAGACCCGAATCCACCCATTTTAAAAATGACGAAGCTACCAAGCTGGTCATATTCTAATAAAAAGTTACCCCGATAAAAAGAATTCCTGCCCGAGCTTTGCAGGTCTATCTATGCTCGATTGGATCCTGGTCAAACTGCCCTTACCAAAGAAAGAAATTCAGTGCTCTGAGTAATTAAAATGAAGGGGGAATCCACACGAAACCCGCTGCACTTTGGAGCGGTTCGCGCTCCTCATCGAACTTCCAACAATTACATAATACCCTATGAACTCTCGTTATAGCCATTGACTTTTCGTTTCTTTTTTTCTATTAGAGTGTGAATGCACGTGACTTTTAAGATGTAAAAATATATTTTCATCTCTTTTTTTAAATGCAATAGAGGGTTCTTCTTTGCACCAATGAGTCATTCTTTTATGGTTAACTCTTCATTTCTCTTGTGCATTTCAAACTTTAAAATTGTCATTCAAAAAATTCTATTTACATCACCGATATCAATTCAATTACAAAATTTAACACTTGATGTAACAAACGAGAGTTAATTGCATTTTATGCTCCAGGACTTTGGACGAAATTTGTTTTTATTTTTTCCAAAAGTACCTTCAATAACCTAAAACGCTGCTTAGCATATAAAGGAAACTATTTTATTTAAGCTCTGCATATTTGATTACCAATCTGAAAGTAGATTTTCATTCCAAGTGATCGTAGTTCTAGGAATAGTAGCATTCTTGTACAATTATTTGGATGTGTTTTTTGTTTGCCCTGTCTTCTCTTTTCCTTTCCTCCCCGAGCGTCCAATGATGCAGAAGACCACCGCGTAGACCATCCATTGCCGCCCGCCCTTGGTCACGACTTCCTTGTTGCCGTCACGAGCCCCACGCCACACCTCCATCTGCCGATAGTGTCGTTGCTCCGTCCGCCAAGAGCCCTAACTCTCTCCCTCACCCCCTGTGTGAGATGAAATTCTCATATACGATTCTCCTATTTTATGAATAGATTCATATAATTATGGATGAATCAGTATTGATGCTTTACTACACTATATTTTATGAGATTTTTTATGAGATGTATGATAATACAATATGATGATAATGATACAGTTGTGATTGATCGAGATTGTTGACCAGCTATGATGGGAGTTGTGACTGCAACTGTGGAGATCGTCAAACTCAAGAGAACACTATATTGGGGGTTTGTGCGCAGTGAGTAACTGCCGTTGCAGTGAGTTGACAGAGGTTGCGACCTTCCTCCATTTGGTCCGACAAAAGTCACCCGCCTTGCACGGCCCCAAACAAGTAGCGGTGAGAGAGAGAGAACGACGGTGGCAGCAATTACGTCGCCGCGGCAGCAGCGGCGACTGCGGCAAGAGGAAACAGGAGGAGGAGCTTAGGAGATGTTGCGTTGGTTTTTTGGGTTATTTTATTAACAGCGGAAAAGTGGAATTGGGATCTTACGTTAGATTTTGCCGAAGTCATCCAGTTCCACATTTTTCAGGAATCTAATCCGCGACGCCAAGCAGCGTCCTAAATTAAGTCTACTCCGCCATAACTTCCGTGATCCGGAGGCCCAAATCCAGCTATTTAAAAATGACGGGCCTACGGAGCTGGTTATATTCTAAAACTTACCCCTATAAAAGAATTCCTGCCCGAGCTTTGTAGGTCTACTGTCTATCTATGCTTGATCGGATCCTGGTCAAACTGCATTTACCAAAGAAAGAAATTTAGTGCTCTAATTTATTAAAATGAAGGGGAAATCTACATGAGACCCTCTGCATTCGGATAGGTAACCCCTCGCTCTTGAACTTTCAACAGTTACATAACACCCCTCGTGAACTTTCATTATGCTATAGCCATTGACTTCACATTATTTTTTCTGTCAGCATGTGTAATGCACATGACTTTAAGGTGTAAAAGTATATTGTCATCTCATTTTTAAGAGGAATTTCTCTTTTACCCTTAACTTTTGTATAAAAATGAGTAATATAGAAAATGGACGAAAGATAACTTAACTGAAGTACTATTGATAGAAAAAAAAAATATCAACAACAATATTAAGCAATAGGATTTTATTAAAATTTGACAAACATAGCCACTTTAATAGATCTAAATGGCATATTTCAAAGAAAGAGTAAACAAAAATCTAATAGAAATTGGAAAAGGTCTCAACAGCAAGGCTGAAATGACCAAAATTGGTTACTCATTATGTATACTTAAGGGGTTAATTATGTATACTTAAGGGCTTCTTCTTTTTTGTAATTTTTTTCCTCTTTTCCTGCCCTCCTCCCAAGTGTCCCGATGATGCAGAAGACCACCGCGTACGCTACCGATGCCACCCGCCCTTGCTCACAACTCGCTTAATGCCGCCACGAGCCCTCTGTCACAACTCTATCTGCCGACGATGTCGTACCTCCTCCGCCAAGAGCCCGACCCATCTCCGGCTTGCTGTATGAAAAGGAAGACAGCATGGTGGAGGAGGCAAAGGCCGCGACGATGGCGGTGGAGACGGAGGTGGGGGAGGTCGTGACGACATCGGTGGCTACAATTACATGGTAGACATATGGAAATGTTATGTCGGATTATTATATGTAACTTTTTTTATGGTGGAAAGTGGAATTGGAATGTTATGGTAGATTTTGCTAAGTTTCCAATTCCACATTTTAAAGGAATCTAATAAGCAAGTGATCGATTTTCATAATTAAACTTCTTTTCAAAAAATGATTATTTTTGTAGTTGGATTGTTATTGACGAATCTCATTCTACACTGAACCCAATAAAACCTTAGTGATGGTCGTTCATAATAATTTCCATATTCATTGGTCATTAGGTGCTAAAAATATTTCATTTCATTTTTCGAATTCTGATTAATTTTGAGCGGGTCATGTACATATTCTATGCTTCTATGTTGGGGTGTACTTAAATTTGTTATCACGCTCAAAAAAGATTAGAAAAATCCTGTAAAAAATTCAAAACAATTTAACTATCTATTTTTATTCAAATATCAATTTCCTCCTTTTTTTAATTTATAAAATCACAGTATGAAATGTTAGTAATCAATTCATATTTTTCTCGCATGATAACCAATTGTCCACCCAAACACTGTTTCATGGTGTTTCAATCTACTATGAATACGTATGCTTTTATTTCACTAAAAACTCTAATTTCTCTTCTGTTTTTTTTTTTGGGTCTAAGCTAGAAACTTTAATTGTTTTGCCCATTTTATACTTTAACACAGTTATGCTAACATGGCAATAATAAAAAAGATAATAATAATTCCAAATGTAGAAGAATTTATCGCTCAATTAAAAAAAAAAAAATCCATTAAAAATTGGCTTTGATCTTGTTTCTTCTTTTTTCCTCTTCTTAATCTTCTCAAAAATGAACTTGTGGCTGTCCTCGCCCCACCAAGCACAGCAGCAGCCATGGTTGTCCCCTCGCCTCTCTCTCTCCCTCCCTCTCCCCCTCTCTCTCTCTCTCTATGGCTCTCTGCTTTCTAAGTATCTTCTTGTCATGGTCCTCTGAGTATCTTCCTTTCTCTGGCTAGAGAGAGATAGAGAGAGAAAGAGAGATGGTTTGGACTCTCAGCTGCTGGCATCATCCAGCTGCAATGGAGTCCCTCTCACTTCGAAGCTCATTCTCCTCACTTCCCGCGCGCATGCCCCGTGAACATCCCTTCCGAAGATCATCGACCCAGAATGCAGCAACCCCTCCTCCTTCTCTCCCCATGATCACGAGGAAGAGAAACGAAAAACCCGGCTCCCGAATCTGCTGCACCAGCGAGAAGGTGGAGTTCAAACGAGAACCGTCCTTGGACGGTGCGGCCGCCGCAGTGGACGATGCGGACGAGAAAGGGTCTGCTGCGACGGCGACGACGTCGGCGGAGGAGTCGCTGTGGGAGTGGGCCGTGCTGGTGTCGCCCTTCTTCTTCTGGGGCACGGCCATGGTGGCCATGAAGGAGGTCCTCCCCAAGGCCGGCCCTTTCTTCGTGTCCTCCTTCCGCCTCATCCCCGCGGGGCTCCTCCTCGTCGCCTTCGCGGCCTCCCGCGGCCGCAAGCCGCCCTCCGGCCTCAACGCTTGGCTCTCCATCACCCTCTTCGCCCTTGTTGACGCCTCGTGTTTTCAGGTCACGCCTCTCTCTCTCTCTCTCTCTCTAATGTGTATATGTGTGCCATTTTTAGCTTTTCTTTCTTGTCACAAAGTGAGATTGACATGTTTGATTGATTATTATTTTAACCTGCTGATGGGTTTTTTGGGGCAGGGATTTCTCGCCCAAGGGTTGCAGAGGACGTCGGCGGGTCTCGGAAGCGTATGTTGAACTCACTGTAATCTCTATCTCAGTTTAAATGCCTCCATGAGAAGAAAAGGGCAAAAAAGTTTCAACCTTATAGGTGAATTATAAGGTTCTTTGATGTTAAATATGGCTACTGAGTAACAGAAATTCTTGCATATTGCTTTGGAAATATGCCCTAAAGGAAATGGCTCATGTCAGAAGACTAATGTCACTTACACTGAATCTTGTTCTGTTATCTGAAAAATCCTGCCTTTTTCTTTCCCACAACACTAATGGATGAATGAGTATATGTAATACAAAGGTAGACCGGTCTCTTAGTATAGCTGCAGCTATCAGTTGGATTAGTCTTTACACATTGTATCCTTGACATGGAATCAGATGTCTTGATATTTGTTCCCTGTCTGTTCAGTAGATTTGGCAGTTGATAGAAAATGAGCTATTCTGCTTGGCTTACTGGAGCTGAATTTGTTACAGGTGATAATTGACTCTCAGCCATTAACAGTGGCTATACTTGCAGCCCTGTTCTTCGGTGAATCCATTGGGTTAATTGGAGGCGCAGGACTGATACTTGGTGTTGTGGGACTTCTTCTTCTTGAGGTAATCCTTGTGTCACCAGTTGTATTGTGATTATGCTGGTGTTAAGTGAATATGCATTGGCTTGATCCTAATAGATTAGAAACTAAATGGGCTATGTTGTGCTTTGGAGATACAATGCAACATTCTTTATCTTGTCATTGAACCACCATTTGATGTTTTTGTGACATGTCTGCATGAGACATGCATATGATGGTCTCTCATAGGATGTGGTTTCATGGTTATAATCGCATCAGATGGAATCTCGCTCCACCTTGCCCTCCATATCCAGAACATCTGGCACCTGTTCTCTTTATCATTTTCATTGCAACCTGCTGTGTACTTTATTAAACGTCGAATTCCCCTTGCACTTTAAGCCAAAGCATATGTGAAAAAATTGCCACTTTGATCACATTTTTTATGCATTTTGATGATGGTGCAGTAAATTTCCCAGCTACATATTGTTAGATTCAAGTCTTAGATCCTTGTTCATTATTTTCAAAGATTCTGACTGCTGACAGAACTTGCTCTCAACTCCCAATGATTGTTTTTAACCTCTAACCTAAAAAAATCCAGTAATTTCCACTGCCATGCTGAATGTTAGTTGGCTGATTCTTGGTAGAGGCTGCATGTCTCTCACCTTTATCTCCTATAAAGATTCTTTCAAAAGGTAGCATATGACTTATTGGGCCTGTAGCTTGATGCGAGCATCTATGAGTTTTACTTGTTCGCACTGCCTAATAGGTTTTTCCAACAATCTCTCTCTCTCTCTCTCTCTCTCAAAGTGTCTGGCTTTTTATCACCAGCTAAATTGCTCGTTTGAAAAGGCATGTTGAAGTCTTTTCAAAAGGGATCCACAAGGGATCCACCATCAAAGTGAAATGTTTAGTTGAGGTAGTTGAGGCATTGAGGTTGAGATCATTGGGTTAGATAATTGTGTGGGGAATGCACTAGAGGAGAAAGAGTACTTTGGTATCTGTAATTGAGAAACAATGAATTGCATCAAATATTGAGTTATATTTTTATGACTTATAAGACAAATGTTGAGAAAGAGTAATCAAGTATAACTGAGATTAAAGTGCTACATCTTCCAAGAATAGAAGTGGATTGCGTGGAGATTTGTTACTATATGCAAGTGGGATGGATCTACAGGGTGAAATGTTGCAAGCACTATGTACAATCTGAAAATGCTGCTCAGGCTTTAGGGAAAACTATTTAGGCTGTAATAAGATGGCAACGGTCTATGGAATGACATGTTGGCCAGTCAAGCGTAACATGTAAACTATGTGAGTGTATCTGAGATAGTAGACAGATATCTAAACCATTGGAAAATTTCAATAGGAAGCTCTGAATTAAGGTGGTTCAGACATGTGGAGAGACTTTAAATAACCATAATGCAGCGGCAAGAAAATGTTATTTATGTAATCTCAGAAGGTAGATCTTTTAAAGGAGGAGGAGGAAGCTTAAGTAGATGTCAACAGGAAACATTAAGAGGATATAGTTTCTTAGTCTGTTGTCTATTGAGAGACATGATACTTGATAGGAGTTAATGGTTCCCTGAAACATATATACTGGAAACAGGCCTTTTTATTGTTGCCATCACCAAACCTTTTAGGTATGCTGAACTTAAGGTAAGGGTACATAAGGTCACAATTTACACTTGACAATGAAGGCCCAACCATAATATAGCGAGGGTACCACCACTACAATACTGGAGTTCCTGAGCCATTCATTGCTGTATGTAGCCTGGATTACACAAATTAAAATGAGCATGCTACTATATCTGATCTATTTCGGTAGCATTTCAGAAGCTCCATACCATTTTCCTTTGGTCAAATGCAAGTGATCTACCTTAGGTGGAACTGGCATATCGGCTTTTTCTTTTTATGATCATATTAGAGTTATATGCAAATCCATACTGATAAGCAATCTCTATTTCACATGGCTCTTGCACTATTTGATGGTAAGTTTTAAGCGGTAGGTACCAGCAGTTGCTATCGATGACAATAATTTTTCACTGTGGGGAAGTGGTGAGTGGTGGATGCTTCTTGCAGCTCAGAGCATGGCCATTGGAACTGTTATGGTCCGTTGGGTCTCCAAGTATTCTGATCCAGTTATGGCTACTGGATGGGTAGGTTCAACCTAGCCTGGGATAAATTGAAGTGTTTAAATTTGTTTTTCTTATTTAGCTAGATGCCGGTTGTTAGTTTATTTTGCTACTTGTGTGTGTTTGATTTCTTAATTTTTTTCCAGTGTTTAGCTGTAGTGATTTTATATCTCTTTACTGGTCAAAATTATAACTTTTTGGTGTATCAGCTTGAAGCTAATTGCTGGTTCTCTAATCATTGGGGAGACTGCATGATACCTTCATAATTGATCTATCATATGGGCTTAATATTATATTGCCTTATGCAAAAGAGCGTAAATTTTGCATTGCTTAGTTGAAGAGATTATTAGTTATCTGTACTTACATTCCATTTCATCCGTTAAAAAGCAGGTCTTTTGGCATTCAGGTATTTGTGAAGCTTAGCACAAATATATCACATTTTAGTTGCAAGATTTCATGATAAAACTTTACGGCACATGATTAACTCTTGACTTCTGTTTTTGGTTTTTTCGTATAGCTTACCATTACAGCGGTCTTCCTCTTGTCAAGATCGGCCCTCTCAGTAAAAAGAGTTGAACAATTAGAAATTAACTGATGTCTTCAATTTGAATTTTTTTCCCTGTAGCATATGGTTATTGGTGGTCTTCCTCTTGCAATAATCTCGATTCTCAATCATGATCCTATCTTTACCGGTGGTTTGTCAGAGCTTTCCGTGACTGATATATCAGCACTACTTTATACCTCAATTTGCGGAAGTGCCATCAGCTATGGTGTATTTTACTACAATGCTACAAAAGGTTGTTTTTAGTATCCTGAATATTTTGAGTCCTGTATTTTATCCTCAGCTCATCAATTATATTCCTTGTCAAGCATGATGAAAGTGTGATAAGTATTCTTATCTCCTCCCGACTTTAGTTTATTCTGTTTTACTATTGCATGCAGGAAGTTTGACGAAGCTGAGCTCCCTCACATTTCTTACTCCAATGTTTGCTTCAATTTTCGGGTACAGTCCATCCTACCTAAGCCTTTTATTATCTGCAATCTATTTTTGCATGCCTTGTTTTTATGCCATAATCGTAAACTGTACCTGCAGGTACATATTTCTCCATGAAACCTTCTCACCTCTGCAACTGGGTGGTGCTTTCATTACTTTGATTGCCATATACATGATCAATAACCAGAACAGCTTGGAATGATCCTTATGCTGAGCATGGCAAGCCCAACATGGGAAGTATGTGAAACCTGTGTTAACACCTAGCAGGAGCTTTGCTCTTGGCTTTACCTCTGAAGTTTGAACTCGTTGCTAGATCATGCATGCATCCATAAAGGTAGTGGAAACAGTAGGAGGTGAGATATGTTGTAAATAAGAGGGTATATTAATTACACTTTTCTCGACTGGAAATGGCTTGAGCCATTGGAGCACCCATCTCGATGCAATGTATAGGAAGATAGAATAGAATGCTGTGCAGATACATAACCTTTTGTTTGGGCTAGCGTTTATGAAATACATATTATTCAATTGGTTACTCCAGCAAGTTGTCCATGGCAACAGGTCAATTGTCTCCCTTTTTTGATTCTCTAGTTTTATTAATGTCCCTTAAGCATGAGTTCGTCAAGGTGACTACTATGTTTGATGAAGGTATTGATGGGAAGCCGCATGACTAAAACCAATAGATTTTGTAGAGTGTAAGCACATTGGTACTCCATTTTCTACTTCTGTCATATGCATATGAACTTTGTTATCTATGCAGTATATTACAACCCTAGATGCTTGACTCGCGTAAAGTTTCTTTATATGTTTAAGAATGCGTAAACCACAAAATAATGGCGTCTTGCACATTAGAGGAACTTTCTATGAATGAAGGCCTCATCCGTGCCAGTCCACCAAGCTCCCATACTGATCAGTAAGTGGCTCCCACCTCCTCATGGCACTATTAAAATCCACACGGATGCAGCAATTAAGCCTCTGCTTGAATCAACAGTAGTGATATCCCAGGATCATGAGTTTGCTTGGAGGGTTAAGTGACAGTTACTCGAGCTTCTGTACTCTGCAATTGGAAAGGAAATGCTTTTCCCTTAGCAATTGAATTGGCAAAGGAAAATAGACAGCTGATGGTCTAGTCTGAAAGTGAACCGTCCCTTGTTGGTACTACATCTGGAAATAGCATAATGCCACGGCACTGGGTAGATTCTAGGAGGGACATGGGGAATTTCACGATTCACGTTCGTCAACTACATAAAGGTCATCTCGTTCATCGAACAGGGTGCGAATAACTTGGCCAAACAGGCCTTATTTGCTCATGACGATCCGGTACATACTTCCTCATTTCCCATGCTGCTGCTGTAATCGTTGCAATGTCTGGTACCAGCATAAGTAAAACAAAATATAACCACCAAAGAATATCAAATGAGCGCCCTATTCGTACAGTTTGATCTAACCATCAGTTTTGGATTTCTTTCTGGCTACAATTGCTTTTAAAATGTTCCTCATGTCGTGGTAATGAAGGTTTGGCTGGTTCAGTGATTAAGGTGGGCAGTGCCATTGTGGGTCATGGACCAATTTTGATGGGGCAAAATCCTCACAAACTTGGAAAACTCTACATCACAGTAACTGATAAGAAAAATCAACATGGCAAGGTCTCTTGAAAGAGGGCACATAAATGAGTAACTTATGCACAATCCACAGTAAATGATAAGAAAAATCAACAACATGGCAAGTTCTCTTGAAAGAGGGCACATAAATGAGTAACTTATGCACAATCTGTAGTGCAAAAAAGCTGCAATGTTTCCTAATGAAAGACTGGAATGTTGCGAGTCACAACTGCCGAGAAACGTACGCCAAACCCTTGAAATAGAAACTAATCCGTCTCGCATCTTGTTGAGGCTTGACCAACACGGTAGTCACGGATAAACTGCCATAAGACTAGGAACTATGTCCTGCTTCTCCCGATCCCATTTTGTCGAACGCCAAAGTCCCGCCTCTTAACGTTCAAGTCCCTTCTGGACTCGCTCAGTTGGCGACCCGATTCGGATACAGCCATCCTCTGGAAGGCCAACGGACTGAAGTCGTCCGTAGCAGCTTTGGAATTGGAAGTCCAGCAATCGGATGAATCGCCAGAACCGGGCTCCCAGGAAGACGACACTCCCCCCCATTGCTGCGTGCCGGAACCGACGAAGCTGTTGCTCCCTGAGGATTCTATCTCCTCCTTATCATCCCCTTTCAGCATGCCACCCCTCTTCATCGTCACGTACTTGTGAATGGTCGGCTCCATTAGATCATCGTCGACTACCAGCTCCGATTCCACAAACGGGTCCCTGCCCTCTGATTTCCTAACGAGATCGTTACCTGAGTAGGAGGAACTGTAGCCGTTGTGGCTACACTGATTCGACGCAGCTTTTCTTAATTCGGACAAGGCGCTGGCTACATTGGAGCTCTTATTGGAGTTGAGGTCGGCGACTGCTTCATAGATTGAGCAGGCCTTTGTCACGCAAGCCGGGACAGTAGGGGTGGTAGCATTCTGCTTTTGGTGGAAATTCTGGATGTCTTCGAGCAGCAAGGTCGTATAGGACGTGGGTTCGGCCGCGATCTGAGGATTCAGCTCAAGCTCCGACAGCCTCGAGGACCGGCTTCGCCCCAATGCCTGTGGTTTCTGAGTTTCGAACCCAGACATGGGTGCTTGCCTCTTCAGCACTTCCATGACAGCTTGTTGCTCCTTTTCTGCAGAATCGCCAATGCCTGTGGTCTTGTTGCAAGTCCCGTGCGTGAATCGGCCATTGTTACCATCCGCGGTCTGTTTCGCCATTCGAGCCTGGGATCGATAAGGTAGCAATGGCCAATTTCAGTAAGGAATGTGATAAGAAACAGGAGTAATTTCTCAAAGAAACTAAACCGAATGTCAGCAAGGAGTACCTCGACTTCCTTTACCGTGCCATCTTCCGCGGCTTTATGCGCGCTCTTGTTGGATGGCGGCTGAGGTTGCTGTTGACGGGCATTGGTATCGATCTCGCCGAGCGGGTTTCTCCTGTAGGGAGAATGTTCCGCCTTCCTGGACGAGTTGCGACTCAGGGAAGGCTGCTGGTTCTCACTGTTCTGCTGCCTCCCGACACCACCGGACATTTGCCTAGCAGGCGACTGGGAGCGAGGCGATGCGGCGCCTCTCGACGCCGCGTGCGGTTCCCCTGCATTCCTCTTCACAGATATCCTCTTGACGGTGGCTTGAGATTCCGGTGGATCGCCACCGCCGTTACTCTTGTCCACCAAAGAAGCAGGGACCGACACCATCTTCCCGGGCCGATTGTTGTTGCCGGAGCCCCCAGCAGCGGCGCTCGCGCTCGAATTCGAGAGAGAGGCGTTCTCGGAACGTCTAGCGGGCGAGCGGCTCACCCTCCTTTCTCTGCTTGAGGATCGCTGGTCTCTTTCCCTGCTCGGCGTCCTCCTCCTCGCCCCACTCCCCTGGCTGTGGGAACGGGAAGGCGTCGATTGGCGGTGGCGCTGCCGGTGCTGGCGTTTCTCCACCAGCTCATCCTCATTCATCGCGGGTTGCTCGCTTCCCGCAGCATCGGCAGCCCGAGCGACCGGACCATCATCGTTTTGGTTATCGAAATCGTAGCTCCTCTTGGATCCCGAATAGACTCTGCCGCCGGAGGCAGCCCCGGTCCTCGCCGAGGAGCTCCGGCTGAGCCGGCCGCACTGAATGAGAATGGCATCGACCTCTTCCTTGGTGCAGTTCGACGTCCTCACGCCCGCACTCACGCCAACAACGCTCGCCCCATTCACGGGCAAGCTCTCGCCGCCATTACCCGAAGTGGCCAGAGGACCGACGGCCGCCTCACCCGCATCCTCACCGGATTTCCCGGCATCCACAACCGGAGCCGCCCCGTCCGGGGCCGGCTTCTCCTCAGGCGAGGCGCGTCTGTCGTGGCTTTTCCGGTGCTTGATGATGAAGACCTCCTTTTTCACGAAGCCCTCCTGTCCGGCTTCCTTCTGCTGCCGGTGACTTCGCGCCGGCGACGCCCTGCCGTCGCGCTCGCGCTCCGCCGTCGCGGCATCGATTTTGCAAGGTGGGTTCGAATCCGGAGGCGGCTTGGCGGCCGAAGAGCCGCCGGAGGCGACCGACGAAGAGCTCTTCTTGCTGAAACAGCTACCCATTGAAGGCCTCTTGGTCCACAGAGACAGAGACAGAGAGACAGAGAGAGAGAGAGAGCGATGCGGAGAAAACGAGCTGACCAGGTGGTGAAGAAGATGAAGAAAGTTGGTGGAGGAAATGGATGGGGATGGTGGGCGCGTGGATCGAGGAAGAAGATGACGCAGAGGAGCTTAGAGAGAGAGAGAGAGAGAGAGAGAGATGGGATTTCAAATTTTTGACGAGCGAGCGGGGAAGAGAGCCGTTACCAGGTGCTTTTTTGAGTTACCACATTTATTATTTTTTTTTAATTCAAATCGAATCAACTGACGCTCAGGATTTCAAAAAGGAACCTTTTCTTTTTTCTTCTCCTTTTTGAATTTAATTTGTCCCAAGCCCGACCCCCTAAAAAAAATTTTTTTTAAAAAATTGATACTTTACGTCGGTCTCAGAACGGCTACTTGTGGATTCCACAACATGTCCTGAAATTCCTGATTCTGATTGGCCGGCCCAAGAAGACGTATGCTTACCTGATTTTTGCGGTCGATAAGGGAAATTCCTATATTTTATTCTTATTCTAATAAAGTACGACGGCTTTTCCTAGATTCGTTTTTTTTGCATGCTGACTTCAGATGTATGGACACGAATAATTTCTTAACCTTGATTCGATGTGTAATATCGCTTATGAACTTTTAATTTCTTTTTTTAACATGGTTTTTGAATATTTATCTAATGTGCAATATTGTGTTTAAATTTTTAATTTATTTAATGTAGTCCTTAAATATCGAATCCCTAAACTACATTTATTCAAGTTCTAGGACAAAATATAATTTAAGAATTAAAAAGTTTAATAAATTAAAAGAGCTTAGATATCATGTTAAATAAATTAAAAGTTTGAAGATGATACCACACATTATACCAAAGCACAGGGATCATTTGTATCATTATCCATTTTTCTTATTTTGGCTTTTAAATTTTGCTTTCTTTTTTTGCACTATCCCATTTATTTCAAGAACAATTGAAAATTAGCATTCAAAGTAGCACCAGTTTCTCTTATTACTTTTACAATTTTTGTAGAAATGCAAAATGACCCGTTAAGTGAGTTACTAACTAAATATAAACCCACGAAGCAAGAAACAACAAGGAAGACAGAGAGAACGTGACTGGAGGAAGTAGTTTAGGGAAAAAAAAATTGTATTTCTTCAATTCTCCCTAATGTACAAGGCTCTGTAAATATAGTACAATATGTACAAAATAAATCGCAAGAATATATTCTATAGATCAATCTTAATCTCAATCTAATCAATTTCAGTCTCAACCTAATCCCTAATTAATTTAGTGCACAATCATAATCAAAAATGGATTCTCAAGCATATCTTCCAACAACCCTTAAACAAGCTAAATTAAAATTTCACGGGTGTCTGGTGGAGCTTTTATTTTTCTTAACTTTATTTTTTCGAAAAAAATTACTTCAAAATCGCAAATTTTGCTTGATATCAATTACTTCGAATTCTTAAGAAATCTGAAAAGTAACAATTTATGGTGTTCAATCTTTTTTTTTTTTTTTTTTTGTAATTTTTAATAAAATAATATAATGTTTTGAGTTTAATGGAAACCCTAACGTGGCTGATTGAAGTGGGCAAGTGGCTTCACAGCTTGAACAAATGCTCTTGAGTTGGACATGGACTTTCCCTGAGCTTACTATTTAGGTGAGCCCATACCCAAAAGATAGTCAGCCCATTGAAGTTCGATTGGCAAATGAGTCTTTTTCCATTTATCGTATTCGCATTGCTGTCGCTAAATCTTTCCATTGAAGAATCGCATGAAAGACCGCTCTTAGTATTAGTACTAAACGTATGATTCTTCGATCTGAGGGGTCAACTTAGTAGAACTATTAATCAGAGCTAGCATTCGCCAGTTGGTGGCCTCTGAAAATATAGGAAATTTTGGGGATTTTAACGCTAATTTCATGTTATCTAATAACTTTTTACGTAATAGGTAGTAAAAGTAATTTCTCGAGAATGAGAAGATACTTAAGCTTATAAATATAAGTGAGATTGACTCTATTAGGCATGAATCGCACGGCATGCGTTATGTATATATATAAGACAATATAGAGAGAGAAATTGACTTTGTCGCTTAAATTTGTAATATAACAGTCATGCGAAACAAAATGTAATGAGCAGAGAAAAAAATAACAGTAAAATCACCATACCGCACACAATTATTATGTGACAAAGAAATTGTAGATATTTATTAACATGAAACAATGATATACCGTAGATTGCAAATTACTTTGGTTCCATCCAATACTAAATGTAATAGAATACGAGTTAGACTCGATCTTACTTAATTAAAAAATGTTGATTGATTGGAAATGAGAAAATCATTGCATCCAGTTAAAAAGAAAAATAGTCTATCTTAATTTTTTTTTTAGTAAAATAGGACATTTCAATACTTGATGAGTGTTTAGTGAATTTATATATAAGGCAAAATGGCCCTATACCGTTCAATCATTTTCTACACGATACATGTTATTTTGCATGATATTCTCTGATTATTTAAATTTTATGGTTATTGTACTGATATAACTTTGAAAGGTAATAAATTTTCTCATAACAAGAATGTGAAAAAAAGTAGTTAAGGAGTTTTAGTACTAATTTTTAATGTAAAACGTATGCTAAGCGTGGGCAAGTATACTAGCATTCATATGTTATCGAAAAGCTTGGATATTTGATATCACCTAGAACTGTTTTTCATAAGCCAAGGAAAAACTAACCAGATGCCCCATCCTATCTACATCAAATTTTCTTGAAAGGAAAGGATAAATAGATTGTTTTTTTTTTTTTTTTTTTTTTCTATCGCACAATTAAGTCCTCAATATTATTTGAATAAAGTCATTTAACTTACATGATGCCTGCAATCAAGTCCTTTATCATTAACACGCACAATCTATCGAGACTGCACGATAATGTGTATTTTCTGTTGTTAAAGAATTAAAAAAATAAAAGAAAATTATCAAGAAACATATCTAAAGAGACAAAGAAGATATGAGAAAAAGGAAAATACGAAATGGATATTTTGTTCATTTTTTTTTTATTAATTCCACAATAAAAACTCCAAACTTATTGTAACACAAAAACCTTGAGTGACAAAAATAACCAAAACTTTTTTTTGTCATAAACACCTCGGACATATACTTGTAACAAATATACTTTAGGTAGAACAATAAAGAGTATATATGTCACACAAGTATAAGTTGAAGGTTTTTCGTGACTTAAAAAAACTTAGATATTTGTATGGCGGTGAGTAAATTTAGGATTTTTAACGACACAATTTTAAAAAAAAATGTATTATAGTGGATATAATTTGAAGCTTTTTGTGGTGTTTATCTTTTTTATTTATTTTAAGGATAAATATCCTATCACAAACTAATATATATATGACAAATTTATCCAAAATTAACAAATTTACCTCAAATTAATATATATGTGATAAATTTACCATTTGTTAATTTCCGTTAAATTTTATTATCAAATTATTAAGTTGAACCGCCCGCCGCGGTGGCTCCGTTGGATAAGGCTCCGTTGATCCTTACCCTCAAGATGAGAAGTTCGAAACCCAGCGGAGGTGCTTGGTGCCTTAACCGCTTGCATGGGGTGGTGGTTCCCTCGTGCGGCCCTAGGATTTGCCTGCTGACTACCGGCTGTACGAGTTTCCCTAGGTTATCCAAAAAAAAAAATCATTAAATTAAATGACATGTGACAGTTGGCTGATGTATTAGTTTGGTATTTTACTCTCCGTTTGTCATAGTTAATTTTTGTGGTATTAATTTAATTTAACAGATAATATATTTGTTACAAATGTATCAATTTAGGATTTTTTGTAGTTATATAAATTACTTTGGAATAAATTTATCATAAATATACTAATTTGAGATTTTTATGATCAATTAGGATAAATTTATAATAGATATACCAATTTAGAATTTTTTTTTAGTTAAAAAAATAATTTCACATAAATTTATTATATGTGAATCAGTTTGAGATTTGTTAGGATGTTAATTCTTATTTTAAAGAAGAAACTCAAAAAGAAATGATGAGAGCGAGAGAGGATTGGGTCAACTTTGGCCAATGCTCCCTGCGACCATCCTCAATGATTCTGTCGAAAGTACGAACTCCGTCCGGTACGGAGGAACTCACATACCTACGGATGGTGGCAACATCATTTTGTCGTCCAATTCATTTCCTTTTGTCGTTTGAAATTCTTTGCTTTACTTATAATCGAGCTTCGTTTATTCTACAGTAAACCCCATATTCAAAACATCATGATGCACATTGCAGAATTTCTGAAACCTTAGGAGGCAAATTGCGATGGACCCAGAAAAAGCGCAAAAAGCAGAATGCATAGTTACCTACGAAAGGCATAGCTCAAATTATGGCCAAAGAAAACTTGGCCATCCTAGAGAGAATGACCCACTCTAGCCTAGAGGATAAATTAATCGATACATAAGTAACAGTTCGAACCATTCTAGAACCTCTCAATCTCATGCATATATACAATCTATTAGAGAATATGGTCATTGATGATGCGAACATTCATTCCCTGTTAACCTCATCCAATGCCAATTAGTAATCATGAGCCACATTCGATCTCATTTAACTAGTCATCTTTTTGGAGTAGATAGTTCATAGTACTGTTCCATAAATACAATAAAAACCAACTCATGTTTCCACTCATTTTCATCATCAAGGTGCATCACTTTCCGATGAAATTCGATTAGGATCATTATCAACAACACATTGAAATGGATTTCAATTTTTCTCGACATAAAATTTATTAAAAACCGAGATATCGGAGGATAAATTATTCACAGTTTAAAAATAATAATAATTATAGACATTCGAGACTCACCTACTAGATTACTAATTAAAATAATGTCATATTTCCTTATGATTGAATTTCTAGACGAGGTTTTTGGCAGTGCTCTGGAGGGTCAAAAAAGGCAAGAGCGAAGCGAAGCGTGTTCTTGTCGTTGCTCGTGAACTTTTCCTAGCCCATGTCCTCACTGAGCTGTTGAGCCGTGTTGGATTAGATGGATCGATGGTCTGATCCATTGCACCTTTCAGACAGCAAACAAACAGTTGAAATTCGATTAGGATCATTATCAACAACACATTGAAATGGATTTCAATTTTTCTCGACATAAAATTTATTAAAAACCGAGATATCGGAGGATAAATTATTCACAGTTTAAAAATAATAATAATTATAGACATTCGAGACTCACCTACTAGATTACTAATTAAAATAATGTCATATTTCCTTATGATTGAATTTCTAGACGAGGTTTTTGGCAGTGCTCGGAGGGTCAAAAAAGGCAAGAGCGAAGCGAAGCGTGTTCTTGTCGTTGCTCGTGAACTTTTCCTAGCCCATGTCCTCACCGAGCTGTTGAGCCGTGTTGGATTAGATGGATCGATGGTCTGATCCATTGCACCTTTCAGAAACAAACAAACAGTTGAAATTCGATTAGGATCATTATCAACAACACATTGAAATGGATTTCAATTTTTCTCGACATAAAATTTATTAAAAACCGAGATATCGGAGGATAAATTATTCACAGTTTAAAAATAATAATAATTATAGACATTCTGAGACTCACCTACTAGATTACTAATTAAAATAATGTCATATTTCCTTATGATTGAATTTCTAGACGAGGTTTTTGGCAGTGCTCTGGAGGGTCAAAAAAGGCAAGAGCGAAGCGAAGCGTGTTCTTGTCGTTGCTCGTGAACTTTTCCTAGCCCATGTCCTCACTGAGCTGTTGAGCCGTGTTGGATTAGATGGATCGATGGTCTGATCCATTGCACCTTTCAGACAGCAAACAAACAGTTGACAGACGGTAGTAGGTTGTGACCTTTCCAGCTCGGGAGGCTGCGTTCGGCCGGTGGGGTCCTCTTCTAGGATACCCCTTGGGATAAGGAAAGGAGACCGTGTAAAGGGGCCGCCATGATATTAAAATTCGTCCTAATTTATCTGAAATTATCATAATGTTTATATTCGTTTAATTATATGGGTCTTAGTTTATCTTTGATTATCGTTACTCATTTCCACTGGAAAAATTAGTACTTTCCCTTTACGAACGGTAGTTTTGGGTATGAAATTCGTAGCTTGAAAATGTTGACACAAAAACTAATCAATAGTATAATAAAATGCTACAATTGTCATAAATGACAGTACTTTTAGGATTCGTTTGTTTCGTAAAAAGTTTACAATCTTTGAAAAATATTTGCCAAGTAGTCATTTTCAAGAAAAATGACTTTATTTTCTAGTGCTTGGTTGAAATAATTAAAAAATATTTTCCGTCATTTGGTGTAATCTGGTTTGATTTTCCAAAGAAAAATTATTAAAAAATTCAACTTTTTAAGTCACTTCTATTTTTAAATTACTTTTCTTTATCTTTATTTTCTTTCTTTTGCTTTTTCCCTTCTTCCTCTCCATCGCTTGTTTGCTTCCTCACCACCATTCCCATCTCCTTCCATTGGTGGCGATAGCCACAAGTGAGCTGTGAGCTCGTCGGCCTTGACCAAGCTCGGGCTTACCTAGATTAGCCAAGCCCTGAGCTCATTGGCTCATATCTTGATCGGTCATGAGGCTACTGATTATTACTAAGGCACATAGTAGGTGAAGGAAGAAGGAGGAACGAAAAGAAAAAAAGAAAAAAGAAAGAAGAAAAACGAGAAGAATAAAAATAAAATAAAAATTTATTACAAAGGAGTTCACAAGGGCGAACGTGTTTGGTTTTTTTGTCGTCAGAGAACATGTTTGGTTTTGGGGGAAAGAAAGATGAGGGAAAATGATTCCTTCTTAATAATTTTCCCCACTTTTAAGGTGTTTTTTCATAGAAAGAAAATGTTTTCCTAAATTTGTTCATTTTATTGAACAAAATGCCGGAAAATTCATAAAACATTTTTCATTTAAAACAACAAATAGAGCCTTACTTATATTAAATAATTTTCTGCAATATTCATAATTTTCTTGTGAGTCCTTGTAAATGGCAAATTAATAATCTTCACTCAACCGCAAGGGCAAGCACGTGCTAAGAAACATGACCGTGTTTGCATAAATACCCATGAACCAATTAAATCGGGGCCTTGCAACCTTGATCCCGAGTAGTTTGCATGCATTTTGTAAGATTTGATTAAGCGATTTCTAGTTTTCGAGTTGGAAATTCCATAACATCCAACCAGCTGCGCCAATCTTGAAGGGTTAAATTTGAGTTCTTGACTTCTTCTTCTTTTTTTTTTTTTTTTTTTGTGCTTAAGAGTTCTTGACTAGTCGGTCCAAACAATTTCCCATCCCGGTTATCCATTCGAGTTTTGGCTCACGCGTTATATGATTCGGGGAAGATGGTCAGAAAGATACATTCGTCATTTTCATGTTCGATTGGCGAAATCAAAGGCGTCAAACGAGGGAGGAAAGGGGGGCCGGGGAATTAATTAATTCGAGTACTCAAGAATGGAGAAACCCAATTATTGGATCACGTATTGAAAGGCCGGCAATGAACATCAAGAAAATTACGTGATCCCGGCAATGAACATCAAGAAAATTAGGTGTGTCTGATTTCGCCAGATGACCGGGAACCCCGTGCGCATGCAATTATTGCTGCCCCATGAACGTGTACCAGCTACGAATATCTTGTGATGGTGCATCGGATGATTGGAGTGTTTTATACTCCTAAAATGTCGGCAATGTCCTAATCAGTGATTCATCAGGGCGTATGTCTTATAGTGCTGGTGATTGGCTAGCCATTGCGTGCACATTCGTGTAGGTACGTCGACTTTATTATCCAGAGAAACGGCATAGTTAATTCGACGCTAGGGCTAGGAGTCACGAGGTGTCTTGGGAAATCCGGCTCTTTTGTTAGGTTTCAGTGGGCGGAGGAATCCGAGCGTATCTTTTGTTTTATTAATTTAAGGGATCAGTGCGCCGAATGTCTAAAAACTTATTAAGAAAGTGGAATAAGAACGTAAAATTTATAGAAAATGCAAATCAAGTTTTAAAACTTGTCATTAGAGAGTTATTGGGTTTTCAAGTTCTAAAACTTATTATAGAAGTGTAATTGAATTCTAAAACTTTCGGAAAGTATAATCAAGTTTTAAAATTGTCAAGTTGGTGCAATTAAACATAAAACTTGTTAGCGTTTTTCGTTTGTCAAGTTAGATGGAGTTTAATGAAATGACTTGATCGCACAAACTTGATAAGTTTTAAGACTTGATTGCACATTCGTATAGGTACGTCGACTTTATTATCCAGAGAAAATACATAATTAATTCGACGCTAGGGCTAGGAGTCACGAGGTGTCTTGGGAAATCTGGCTCTTTGGTTAAGTTTTAGTGGGCGGAGGAATCCGAGCGTATCTTTCGTTTTATTAATTTAAGAGATAAGTGCGCCGAATGTCTAAAGACTTATTAAAAAAGTGCAATAAAAACGTAAAATTTATAGAAAATGCAAATCAAGTTTTAAAACTTGTCATTAGAGTATTACTGGGTTTTCAAGTTCTAAAACTTATTATAAAAATGTAATTGAATTCTAAAACTTTCAGAAAGTATAATCAAGTTTTAAAGTTGTCAAGTTGGTGCAATTAAACATAGAACTTATTAGCGTTTTTCGTTTGTCAAGTTAGATGGAGTTTAATGAAATGACTTGATCGCACAAACTTAATAAGTTTTAAGACTTGATTGCACATTATAAAAGTCTTAAAACTTTATTACACATTCGTAATAAGTTTGAGAGCTTCCAGTATATTTATCCATTAATTTAATTTGTGCACGTAGCCGACAGAATCTACTGAAAGCCAATACCGTTTGACATAAAACAATCTGGTTTGTGTTAAAGAGAAGCTGAAGGTTTATAAAATAATGTTTTCTGTTTTTTTTTTTTTGGTCTAAGTTCAAAAAATAAGTTGAAAGATGAAAAAAATATAAAAAGACTGAAAATTAAAATAATTGACAATCTTAGCAGAGGTGACCCCTTCAGTTGATGGCAACTGCAACAGTTGTGACTAAGCACCGACACTCTCCGGAAACCTTCGTGTCGTGTCTGACACTCCGACACGTGTCCGATACGTTCCAACACACTCCAACACGTTTCGACACACGGACAATGAGTGTTGGGAAATCCGACACGTGGTCAACTCTTCCCGACACACTCCAACACGCGAGTCCGAAATTCCAATACGTGATTTCGACATGCACGGGGTCAATTTTAAAAATTTTCAATACTTGAGGGGTCAAAATATAAATATATGAAAAAAATAATGAAAATAACACAAATAAAAGGGAAAGAAGAAAATTCTCACTCTCAAGTTTCTCACGTATAAGTTTTGACATTCTCGTGAGTGACGATGGAACATCTCTCTTCTCGCCGGCGTCGCTTTGCTGCTCCCGCAAACTTAAAGTTGTGAATTTTTATTTTTATTTTTTTGCTTCTTTCTACCTCTCGCAGGCGTTGCCTATGAGTTATCTCTTACATTTTCCATGGCGAATTTAGTTATTTCCTTTTCTTTTGGTCGTATTTCGAGAGTTCTTGTCCTAGATTTTCATTTTTCGAGCTCTAAGCCAGTCTATATCATGAACTCCGAACTCTGTCTGGGACTATAAGAAATCTCACTAATTTCCGATAAGTGTAAGAAAACATGACATGTTTCTTCAAATTTACTCTTTTGTATTTGCAATATTTGAATTTCTTATTCAATCTTTGTCAAATTAAAACAATGAATGATATTAGCAAATGTTGAATTAATATTTTTATTATAAATTAATTCTATGCTCTTTTTATTATTTATTTTTGCATTTATATATAAAGTATAATTAATATATAACGTGTCGAAACGTGTCATAATGCTTTATTTTTTTGAGAAATAACGTGTCGGCGTGTTGTGTGTTTGTATCGGTGCTACATAGGATATGACCATATTAGATGATTTCTCGATGAAAGATTGGATACAAGCAATTTGATCATATAAATCACATTTTATGCATTAGATTTCTAGAGTTCCAATCTTGGAAATACATAACATTATATTATGCCAATACATTTACGAAATTGCAGGTAAATTTCAAAATCCGTCGTTGAATAGATTTTGGCTTGTAAAATCTGTTACTTACCAATAGTTTTATAAAAGTACTTAAAGAGTTATTTAGCATGTAACATGTTTGTAAGTTACCAACAGTTTAGTGGAATTCCTACCAATACTAACAAATATTCAATTATCCTAAATTACGTATCATTTCCTTAAATTACTAATCGACTTGTGTAGCTTACCAACATATTAAATTCATTAACTCTTATAATAATGAAACCAAATCTTTTATCAATCCATTTACCAAGTTTTACTTGATTATGTCAAAATTACAAAAATTTTCATTTTTATTTGAAAAAGTTTGCATCAAAATAATTAACTTTTATGGACGAAATTAAGTTACTATCTAGTTTTAGCTATACGAACTCTTATATGCTGGAAAAAAAATTTGCGTGTTCTTGGGGCTGGAAAAAAATTTTGCAATTAAGAACAGAATTTAGGTCTTGCTTCGCTTGGAAGATTGGTAATGGATTGTCGGTTTCTTTATGGCATGATCAATGGCTCTCTGATGGCCCCCTTGATCTTTTATTTCCGACATCGATCTTTGAATTGTCGGGTCTCCATAAGCATGCTACTGTTGCAGATTTATTCTCCCCCCTTGGTCATGCATTTAAGAGTTCACTTGAGAGCTGTGGTTTCTCTCTCCCGGATCAAATTGATACACCGGATTGTTTCACCTGGAATCATCACTCATCCGGATGCTTTTCTGTTGCCTCTGCATGGGATTTCATTAGAACAAAGAAGGAAAGAGTTTCTTGGAACTCCTTTATTTGGAGCTCTGATATTGTCCCTAGAAATCAATTTAACTTGTGGTTGATTACCAAGAACAGATTACCCACCCAGGAATTCCTAATCCATTCTGGCAGAATCGTCTCGGGTACTTGCGCATACTGTAATGCTACTCCGGACTCTATTGATCACTTGTTCTTCAACTGTCGTATCTCGGCCACGCTTGCTTATTTTTGGGCGACGAGATGCAATCTACCTTGGAAATCGAGGCCATGGATGGATAACCTTGCTTGGGCGATCAGGGTGCTCTCCGGTAAGGATTTCTACCATCAGATTGCGCGGTTCTCCTTCGGTGGCCTTTGTTATTTGATTTGGAAGAAAAGGAATGATATTATTTTCCGAGGGGAACCACTGTTTGTCCCTGCTTTGAAGAACCACCTTATGAAGATAGTCAAAGATAAAGCGACTACTTTCACAAGTGTTCCGGACACTCCGAGAAATAGGCGTCTCCAAAGAAGCTGGGATCTTGATCCCTCCATCTTTACGGATCGTCTTGGGCGTTAGTCTCCTCGCTTTTTCTCTCCTTCTGCTTCAAGCTTCATCAACACTCCGTTTCTTCGTTTTCGAATGTTGGCGGAGGTTTGGTGGTTGTGCTTCTTTTGAGTTGTAACTGTGGTTCTTTCCCTTTTGGCCTTCTTGCCTTTGGCTTTTGTCACGGCTCCCTTCCACTCTTCGGTCTTCCTTAGAGTGTAAGCCTTTGGAGCCGTCTTTTGTATTTTGTCCAAAGCTAATATTATTTTACCTTTACCAAAAAAAAAACTCTTATATGCTGGAGTTACCGACGTTTACTTTACTGTTTCAAATCACTAGCTGTCTCGATAGCTTACCAACATTCATTTGCAGATGTTATCAGCAATTGCTGTCATGAAAAATTATCAACTCTCATTTAAGCTCACTTGGCAATGTTCACGTTGAAAAACTCCTCACGTAAATATGGGTGTGGTTGGTACATTGAAAACAGTTAAATAAAAATTGATAAGTGATTCAAATAAGAGTTAGTAACTTAAGATCCAATACACACACACACACACACACACACACACAGATATATATATATATATATATATATATATATATATATATATATATATATTGGATAATTGTTGTGATTTAGTTTCTAATTTTGGAAAAAAGTTGAGATATTGTGTAAGAGTACTACTTTAATATGTTGGTAAGTTTTCCCAATAAACAATGATAATCTATTTGAGCAATTGGCACTGTTAAAATAATCGAAATAAATATATTGACAGCTAGTCTATAATATTGAATACGATGGTAATCTTTTAGAGTAGCTGACAATCTTGATTTAATAATGTCATACAAAAGTCAAAGTATCGATAATGTCAACAAATAAATATTGATAAATTATAAAAGCAGTTGGTAATTTTAAAAACAATCTAATAAACATTACTGAGTTAACAATTAGAGGAGTAGTAGCCAGAACAAGTTGGTAATCTGTGCATATAAATGTTTATAAATCTATGAATACTTGGTAATTTCAAATCAATCAAACAAACTTTGGTAGTGACTCAAATAAAAATTGATAATTTCATATAAAAGTTAATAAATTTAACACCGCGATAACTTTAACATTTGAATGTTGGTAAAACATTGAAGCTAACAATCAAATTTAACATACTGTTATGTCACATAATAAATATTGGCACATTATTGAAATAATTGGTCATTTTTGAAAATATTGGTATTTATCAATATTTTACTAGCTAAAAAGGTTACTAGTCAAGTTTGTCACCCTTGAGGTTTGACAATTAGCATGCATGGCATGCGTAAGGGTCTAGAAAAATTTGAACTCAAGAGTTTCTGTTCTCATATCATGTGAGATTTTATAAAATCACTGTCAATTGTTTTAAAAACTTTAATTATTAGATAAAGGCATAGTTTAGTATTTTAATATTCTAACAACTAAAAGTAGTATTAGGGTGTGTTTGCTTGAAGGAATGTGTTTTCCCAAAATTAGTTTTCCAAACATTCATTCAACGGCGTGGCTTGATGTGGCAAAGGAGAAAGAATAAGAAAAGAGAAAATAAAAAAAATGAATTTTTTTCATTAGATTGATTTTCCAAATGAGATCTAAACACCAAAAAATATTTTTGGTTACATATCACTAAATAAAGGAAAACTAATTATTTTCTCGAAAATGATTTTTCCAAAAGTATTTTCCTTTTTTATGAAATTTTCCTCCAACAAAATGCATCCTAAGATTCAATCTTCTAGTGCTTGAATTCGCGAGATCACCGCAACAAAAATTAAAATTCTTTATTGATAATGGTTACAAATCCAAATAAAAAAATCGAAACAATCCGTGCCCCCTTGTGCACTTCTTGGCCAAAACTTATCGACAAGGAAATTACACTGATGTGGACTGATCACTTTCACGAATAGGTACTGAAGATCCTTGAAACGTTGTATTCAACTCTTTTTTTTTTTTTTTGGAATTGGATCCTTAAATTATATATTCTTGCACTCGAGTCGGTCATTCTATAAAAGTTCAAACGAAAATGGTGAAGCGTCCAATTAAGTGCTGACGTGTCATCTTACGTGTCGAAAAATCAATAAATATAAAAAATGCTTTTCAAAATCTTATAAAACAAAAATGATGCAAGAAAAAGAGAAATCAAACAAGGAAGGAGGAAATAGCCGGGAAAAAACTGAGAAAGGGAGGGGTAGGTCCACCGGGGAGGTCGTGGTCCCCGCCGCCGGCCGATTAGGTCCGCCGCCGCCGCCGCCTCCACCTCGCCCCTCGTGGCAGAGATTCCACTAAAAAGAGAAATGGGATTAGTAGACATGACAATGACATATGAACGAGAGCCAAAAAGCTTTAACTTGAAGACGAAGGAGGACGAGATGCGGGCTGCAATTGGAGGCACGTCACGAGGACACAAGGACCACACTATTTATTTTTTATTTTTAATGATACTTTCGAACATAGAGAAATAATTTGCACCCGGAGAGATCTTTTTTCTCCTTTCCAACGCAGAGGTCACCCCAGATCTGTGAGGTATGTGAGGATGGCAAAACCTTGCGGAGCTGCAGCCGCCGTCGGCACAGCAGCCACAGCCACCATCGCATTCCGGTGACAGCCATGGCGGTGAAGGTCACTGTTATTAGTGCGTCTCAAACCGAACTCCTCTAGATCGGCCTTTATTCTCCTACCATCGATGAGACCAATCTCTCCCTCCCTCTCTCTATGCATGTGTGCTTGTCTCGCCTAGGATTAGAGACTGTTAGAATAATTAAATAAAAAATTAGGTTTTTATCTACAAGTTTTTAGTTTTTTTAAATAGTTAATATTGATTTTATAAAATTTCACATGATGTTGAATTCGAATCTTTTCAGATCCTACTCAGTAAAGACCAAATAAGTGTGGGATGTGTGTTAAAGTAATTAAAGATACAATCATGCCAAAATTTCAGCGCCGCAATGTCTCCCAAACCTCTCTATTGGGTTTTACCTTTTTAATATTTTAGTTTAAATTGAATAGAAATCAGTATCTTTATTGACGAGTCTAGTAAGCAATAACATGAAAATGACATGGCAGTCCACGTCGCGAATTTCGTTTGCGTATCTAACAGAAGGACCGATTCGACTTAGAAAAATACATTATTTAGAAATTCCATCGTGTGAAAATAAGAAATTGAGGGACACCTTACAAAAGTTTAGGAATTTTTTACCGACGATATTCTTTTTATTTTTTACTTTAGCTGTTGTCCGACGCTACCTCCTAGGGTCGGCTTGTCCGCTACTCCATTGCAATTCCGAGAAACTTCATCCAACATTAAAAAAAGAAAAATAAAGAAAAAGATAAGGGAATATTGAAATCTTTTTAATATCGTTAATTTCCTTTTTCGATAAGTACGTTTTTTTTTTTAATAATTGTTTGAAAAATGAGTACCTAAAAAAAAAAGAAGAAGACAAAATCTACCGGAAAAGACGTTCAAACAATTACGACGTAGTTGCGCCGAGGAGTAGTCCCGACTGCCATGTCACGTCCCGCCCACGTTGTCCCCCTCCTTGCTTTCCTCCCGGTCAAAGTCGAACTAACGATGGCGCTGCTTTTTCGTTTAATTTAATAATAAATTCTTTAATTTAATTTAATAATAATGGAGCCGGCTGTTGACTAGGGACGAAAAATTCGGGATTTATAATGAAAAAAAAAAGGAAAAGAAAAAGAAAAAAAAAAGAAAAGAAAGAAAAATAACATAAAATAAGAAATTCTCAATCTTTCTTTCTTTACCGACACAAGATAATTTCTTTTTTCATTTTTATTTCTGAGCCATTGAAAATGCTTATTACTCTCGAGATGTCAGTTGGTTTGTGTAATCAAAACCGATTCTCATTAAAACCCATACCAAAACTTGACATTTATGTCTAATGCAATTACTACATATTGGTATATTAAAATCCTACATATCGAATGCAATTCTACAAAGAAGAAAAAAGGGAAAAGAGAAAAAGAAAGGGAAACGCCAATACCTATTTAAAAAGTAACTTGAAAAATATTTAGCAGGAGAGATCCGAGCATTTAGGGCAAAGGCTATTTTTCTATTTCGGAAATTATTAGGAATTCCGAAATTAGTAGATTTCTTTATTTATTCATTACAGTAACGTCATAAATCAAAAAAGCAAAAAAGTGGGAAGGGCCGGTCGGAGATCTTTTTTCTCTTTCTGGCGTTTCTTGTCTTCATCTTCCTCCTCCCTCCTCCGGTCCCCTTCGCTCGATTCCATGCAAATTGCGAGCATCATCATCATAATCAGCAGAACAACAGCTCACGCACAGACACCCGTCGGTCTCCTTCGCCTATAAATACAGCGGCGCGCGGAGGAGGACGAGCAGCACCGACGCCTGAGAAAGAGAGGCGAAGAAGAAGAAGAAGAAGAAGTAATATTTGCCAGCTTTCCTCGCCGCGATCCGACCCATGCGACCGGCGCTGACCGACCACCCTCCATTGATACTCGGTGAACTCCCGGCGGTGCCAGAATCGAAGGCGGTTTTGGGTCCATTTCCTTCCTTATGAGCTGTTTTGACGAGCTTCGGTGTTCCTCCAACCTCAGCCGCTTCGTCGCGGGCCTCCTCCTCCTCATTCTCTATCATTCCTTCCAATTAGTCTCCAATTTCCCGATTCCTATACACCCTTAATCGAAGAGGACCCCCCGTGTGCACGCTCCTTTGCTTTCATCTTTTCGTCCCCGACGTTGAGTTTGAGAGAGAGAAGGACGAGACGGAAATTTGTTTGTTTGTTTGTTCCTCGGTGTTGTTGCTGGTGCTCCTGATTCGGTCGGACAGGCTTTGCGTATGGATCCCAAGGAATCGTTATTGTCATCGATCCCTTTGCTCGAAGGTGGGTCCTTTAAATTCGTGCTCCATTGGAACTTGTGATCTTTTGTCGATCTTATTGGTTTGCTTTTTGCTTGATTCCAGCAATTGATCCTTGATAGATCGTGCGGTCAAATTGAGCATATTCTCGAATTACGCTATTGGCTTGTCGAAATGCCTATAAGAAATCGCTCTTTCTGATTTAGCAATTGCCGCAAATCAAAAATTAGTCCTCTTCTTTTCTCCCTGGCTTGTGGTTTGTTTCCATAGAACTTATAAATGTGGAATCACAGGATTACTATATAAACATATATTTATGCAAATGGGTCGGAGGAAAAACCAAATTTTGAAACCAGTCTGGTTCTGTGGAAACTGTAGCTATGACATAGAACGTACCAATTTGTAATCTGCATAGTCCCTTGTATTATCGCCTTAATTTTTGTCGATGTACACTTGTTGATAATCTTCTTCTAGCAACAGATATGTCCCTTTGGTGTTATTGTGTTATTCTGATAGCAATTATTGAAGAAATATAGTATAGTCCCGGTAGATCTTTCGTTCGTTTTAAGGCACCTTAAAATCCTATAAGACACGTAGTATGAAGGCACTGAATTTAACAGGCGTGGACTTTGAGTTTGTTACTCATTCATTAGACAATATATTGATCAATAGTTATTCTTCTGGTGAGCAGGCACCATATTTTCTCATTTTGAGAGAGAACAAGCTTCGTTCCCATCAGTCATCGTGATTGGTGGTGGAATATCTGGGTTAGCAGCGGCCCGTGCTCTTCATGATGCTTCTATTAAGGTACAGATATTTCAGTAAGTTGTCTGCTTACTTCTAGGGAGTAAAATGATTCTGTTCCACTTAAGTTAATGGTCCTCTGGCATTTTTTTCAGGTCATCTTGCTGGAATCTCGGGATAGAATTGGTGGTCGCATTCATACTGACTACTCATTTGGGTTCCCTGTGGATATGGGGGCCTCATGGTAAACAAGCACTTCCCTATCTTTTTGACTTGCGCGTCTCTTGTATGTATGTCCTACACCTCTGTTGCATTTTAAGTTTGTGCTTCAAGCATATGGAAGTACTAGCTTTTTATATGGTTCTTCCCCGCTCTCTATCCTGGAGACCTGTTTACTCATTATATGAAGAAATGATTATACATATGAGAACGCTCTGCTTTGCACTCTGTGCAGGCTACATGGTGTTTGCAATGAGAATCCAGTGGCACCTCTGATACGCCGTTTAGGGCTTACCTTATACCGTACCAGTGGGGACAATTCTGTCCTCTATGACCATGATTTGAAAAGGTTATTATCTCCTAGCTTTTGGTGTACACTTTCTTTGTTGCAATCTCTGTATTTTGCGTAGCTTCAGGGAATTTCTTCAGTGGCTCAGTCTAATCATGTATCAGATAGGATGACAGCGCTTTCAGTTATCATTCTGAGTTCTATGAGGTCCTGTATTGTCAACGTGTACTTATATCTGATGGTTGTTTCTTGTTGTTTCTCACTGTCTCTCAGTTGTATAATTTTTGATACAAATGGCCAGCAAGTTCCCCAGAACTTGGTCAGTGAAGTAGGTGAAAAATTCGAGATAATTCTCAAAGAGGTAAAGTTTTAAACTTCTCTTAGGCTATTGATGATGCACTGCGGTGTTATTGTATTTGATTTGGTATTTTTACGCTTCTTCAGACAGATAAAGTAAGGAACGAAAATGCTGATGATATGTCTGTTCGTCAAGCTATATCAATCGTGTTAGACAGACATCCAGAGTTGAGGTAGGAAAAAGGGAGTCAGTCGTGCAAATGATGGATCTTTTCTGTTGGATATCTGATTTATTGTTCTGTTTGGTGTTGTTGGTTTTGCAGACAAGAAGGGCTTGCAAATGAAGTGTTACAATGGTTTATTTGTCGAATGGAGGCTTGGTTTGCAGCAGATGTGGATAAAATATCATTAAAAAGCTGGGATCAGGCAAGTTGTGTATCAGATGATCTTCTACTATATTATGACTTTGATTGTCGCATGGCTACTTCTATATTTCTTATTCCATATGATAATAGTGACCGAAGATATCACGCCTATAAAGAGTGCAAAATTTTATTGCTTTATTTACTCTGAAGTGATAAAATATCTCGGTCTTCTCTGAATAAATTGTGTGGTGCTGGAACTATCGTTTAGTCTTGGAGCATGTGAAAATCTTGCTTCATATGCAGAAGAAATACTTTCTTCTTGGATGAAGAATGCCAAAATGAATGTCCACTTTTGTCAGAAGAGGATAATCTAACAATGAGGCAAGAGTGCTACTAATATGTAGCACTTTCTACTGACTCACTAGTTTTTTGGGCCACAGAAAAGCATATGTAGAGTAAAAAATGAATTGGGTTTCTGGTACTGGAGATCCCACGATATCCATTGCCCCTCTCTGGATCTCTCATGCAAACTTGTGTGGCTGGTCAAATGGAAACGTGGTACTGTCATGCCCATATATCATTAAACGGTTGGATATTGTTCTTAATCTGCAGGAACAGGTTCTTTCTGGTGGTCATGGACTTATGGTGGAAGGCTATGATCCTGTCGTAAAGGCTCTTGCCAAGGACATTGATATACGCTTGAACCACAGGTAATATTGCCTGTTGGAGCATTGTCTTTGGGAAAGTTTCTTTGAGTATATCTATAAAAGATCCAGACACAATGCAAAGGACTCCTGATTTGTGAAGTTTATCTCATTTTCCCCCTTTTTCTGCATTTTGATGATTAGGGTTTCAAAGATATATTATGGACGCAATAAGGTCAAGGTTGTGGTTGAGGGTGGAAAGAAATTTGTTGCGGATGCAGCTATAGTTACAGTTCCTCTTGGTGTTCTCAAAGCAAATTTAATTGAGTTTGAGCCTAGGTTGCCAGAGTGGAAGGTTTCGGCTATCACAGATCTTGGAGTGGGCAATGAAAATAAGATAGCCTTACTATTTGATCACGTTTTCTGGCCAAATGTGGAGTTACTAGGTGTTGCTGCCTCCTCTTCTGATGCTTGTGGTTATTTTCTCAATCTTCACAAGGCAACTGGTCATCCTGTTCTTGTCTTTATGGTTGCGGGGATGTGTGCTCACTATCTCGAGCATCTATCTGATGAGTCTGCTGCCGGTTTTGTCATGTCGCTTCTTAAGAAAATGTTCCCCCATGCAACTAAGCCTGTAAGTTGTTCTCATTGAACTTTGTATTTATCGATCATCTTATGGCGTCAAAACTAATTTCATCTGACACCTTGAAGGGAAATAAATAGTCTGGACGACCTTTAATAGATCAAATGACAATTCTTTCTGGGTTTACTTGGCCGAATTTTCCTGTCATCATATGAAACAAATTACTGTTTTTCCACATAACATACTAACAGAGCTGGAGGTCAAAACACCTAACGCAAGTGTTGACAAATCCTAGGAGATGTGTTATAAGCCACACTAAGGAGGGGGAACTTTGATGTGGACAATGATCCCACCTTTGGAGGGTTTCGCTTGCCTAATATGTGCTTATTTTCTTTGTTTCTGATCTTTGTGTTACTTGGTTATTATTTAGACAGACTTGTTTTGTCTGAGAGAAGATGATGGTGACGACGACTTTTCTTTTTATACTGAGAGTGGCGTTCACATTTTGGCCGATGGAGTAACACTCCAGCCATATTGCCATTTGGTTTCAACTTAGAAGTGGTATTTTGCAGTCTGTAACTTGCTCGAGAATGACAGTTTCTTATTTTTAGGTGATGAGAAAATTGTAGCAACTGCCATTTCCACTCACTTTGTCTTAATGTTTTATTGCATTATCACCATCACAATACTTATGATTGCTTTTTACGAGTTGGATCTACACACTTTCCTATTTCAAAGATTCATTGTTTACCATCACCAGATCTGGGTCTGAAATTGAATAGAACTCTAGTCATTTATGCTAATCATTTTCTCCTTTCGACGCAGGTTAAGTACCTCGTGTCCCATTGGGGTAAAGACCACGACTCTCTTGGCTGCTACTCTTATGATCTGGTGGGAATGCCGATGGACTTATATGATAGACTGAGAGCGCCAATTGGCAATCTTTTCTTTGGAGGGGAAGCCGTGAGCATGGACCATCAGGGATCCGTGCACGGGGCTTACTCTGCCGGAGTAATGGCAGCTGAAAATTGTCAGAGGCTGCTATTGAACCACGGTGGTTTAATACAGAACGTGAATCTGGCTTCTTTTCAGGTGGAGAGCGTTCAAGCTTCATCTCCTCTTCAAATCTCAAGGATGTGAAGCATTGGCATGCCCCCCGTGAAATCTATTTACATTTACTTAATAAATATTCTGGACAAGGATAATTTGAAAATTCAAGCAATGAATGATTTGTGCTGAAAAGTTTGATTTCTCACCTCTGTCTCCTATGGTTTTGATTTGTTAGAATGCATTGCTCGCAGCAAAAATCTAATGCAAAAGATAATATCCGGATTCGGCTTCAAAAATTGCAGCAGTGGATTCCACTCGTGCTGTTGGAGCTGAGATAAGGGAGCAGGCCGAGTGAAACGACCAAACCACTAAATTGCTTTGCAAAATCTTTTACAAAGTTCATTTCCCGAAAAATTATTTTAAGAGAAACGTTTTTCCGTTTTTAGCGGTTAATAAACTAGTCAAGGAGAATATGTTTGGCCAATGAAAAAAACACCTTAAAGAATAGGGAAAATGTTTTCCATTCTCTTTCTTTCACCTCTAAACCAAACACCTTTTTTTTTTTTTTTTTTCAGGTAGAATTAAAGCGCAAATACCAAAACTTGACACGGGGACACTTAGGCCCTGCTTGGTAAAAAGTGTGTATGTTTCTCGGAACAAAATTTTTTGTTTCCGGGAACAAATTTAGAACAGAAGCAAGAAGCGGAAAAAAGTTGCTTCTTGCTTCGAGAACAATTCCGAGAAACAATTTTCTCTATCTTCTCTTTTCTTCTTCTCTTTCTTTTCTTCATTTTCTTTTTTCCTTTGGTCGGTTGCCGGCCTTGGCTATGGTTGGTGCTGGCGATCGGCCAGATGAGGACCCACCTTGCCGGAGGGTCATTAGCCCCCCAAGATGCCGCGCGATGGTGAGGCCGAGCTTGCCTAGACACCGGCGAGGCTCAGCCTCGATTGTCGGCGCGACATCGGCCTCACGCTCACCCAGCCCAGGCGAGGCCAAGCCTCACCGGCCGGCGCGAGGCTTGGCCTCACCGGTGGCTTGGCAAGGCTTGGCCTCGCCTAAATCTGGCGAGGCCGAACCTTGTGGTGCTCGCCAAGCCATCGGGAGGCTTGGCCTCACCAAACTAGGTGAGGCCGAGCCTTACCGGTGGTTAGGCGAGGCTCCGGCGAGCTCGCCCAATTGGTCGCCGGCCGTTGGTGATCAACCACAAAGAGGAAGAATGAGAGAAAAGAAAAAAAAAAAAAAGGAAAATATAAAAAAATATTAAAAAACTAAAAGAAACAACAAAATTATACAATTTTACCAAACACATTTCTTTCTTGAAAGTAGAAATTTTGTACAGTTACCAAGCGCGTTCTTATACTCAAAAATTGTTTTCGGGAATAGAAATAAATAAAAAAAATTATTTATGTTCAAAAATTGTTCTTCGGAATAAAAATGTTTCCAAACATTTCTTAAGCGCCATTTTCTTTGGAAAATAGAGCATTTAAGTATCAACTTCGACGGAGATTTTCGAAAATTTGATGTGACTTGCTGGAAAGTTGAGTCAGTAAAGAAGAGTCAAAACGATGTCGTTTTGCCTCTTATTTGAATATTAATATTAATTTAAACTAAATAAAAAAAAAAGATTGTAGAATGCTTCATTGATGGCTGTGCAAGCCCTCATCATTGCCTTCCCATCGTCTCCGAGAAGGGCTGGTGACGGTGGGGGTAGAGTCGGCTGGGGTTGTCGGGCCTTGGCTGATTAACGGCGATGGCTTTCAAGCCCTTGCCTAGATCTAGGGCAAGGATCATGGCCCTCCCCTAGGTTCAACGGGGGAGTCGACCTTTCCTAGCGATGGTGGGGAGGCGATGGCGAGGACTTACACAGTCCTCACCAAAGGGTTATGCAATCTTCTTCTTTTTCTTTCTCTCTTTTTTTTTTTTTTTTAAAATTTAGTTTTAAATTTAATTCAATAGATATTAATATTAAAATTCAAATATGAGTCGAAACAACATTGTTTTCGATTTATCTAGCCACACGCGCATGCAAAACGATATCGTTTTTGGCTAATCTAGCCACATCAACTTGCAAAACAATATTGTTTTGCATTTATCTTATCGAAAAAACGTCACATAAGCATTTTGGTCAAAATTTCTCGCCGTTGGCATTTAATGATCCACTTCTCTCCTATTTTGACACTTAATTATATTTTTTCAAACATTTGGCACTTAAGGGCCTGTTTGTTAATGTTCTTTGTTTATGTTTATGAACAAAATTTATGTTTTTTTTTTTTTGTTTAACGAAAAAAGTTAAAGTAAATACGTTTGTTTGTGTTTTTGTTTCAAATCTATTTTTTTGTTCCTAGGAACACATTTGGAATAGAAATAAGAAATAAGAAAAACGTGTTTCTTGTTTCTGGAACAATTTTTAAGAACAAATTTTCTCTCTCCTCTTTTTTTTCTTCTTTTCTTTTTTTTTTCTTTGGCCAGTCGCCGGCTTCAGCCATAGTCGGCGATCGGTCGTTGAGGGCTGGCGACCTTGCCGGAGTGTTGTCGGCCCTCGGCGAGGCCGAGTATCGCCGGCCCCTAGCAAGGCTCGGCCTCGCCTTGGCTGGGCGAGCTCAGGCTCGCCCAGATCCGGCGAGCCCGAGCTTGCCCAGCCACCGACGAGGCTCGTCGGCCTGGCGGTGGCCTGGCGAGCCTCGCTGGGGCTAGGCAAGGCCGTCGGCCCTTGTTGGCCGATTGCTGGCCATGGCCGAGGCCGGCGACCGGCCAAAAGAAGAAAAAAAGGAAAAAAGAAAAAAGAAAGAAAATAAAAATAAAAATATTAAAAAATTAAAAGAAACAAAAAAAGAATACAAATTTACCAAACGTGTTTCTGTTCATTTTTTATTCCCGGAACAAGTTTACCAAATGCGTTTTTTTATTCAAAAATTGTTCCCCGGAACATAAACACTTTTTTCTATTTTTATTCCATGGAATAATTTTTAAACAAAAATATTACCAAACGCGCCCTAAGTGTTCATCATGCCAAGTTTTGGCACTTGGAATGTGCAGCGTTCTTTTTTTCAATTAAACACATTTTCCTTTTTTTTTTTTTTTTTTAAATTAAGTTTTAAATTATTTTTAATTTTTTTCCCTTCTTCTTCCGTCAATTGCCAACCATGGCAGTGATAAGCAACTAGCCAGGGACGAGCTCAAGCCTTTCCCAATGTCAACAGAGGTTGGTAAGGCTTGAGCTCACTCGATGACCTCGGGTGAGCTTGGGCCTCACCAGATTCAGCGAACTAGGGGAGGCTCGCTTGAGATCAATGAGGCTCTAGCGACGTCGGGTGAGGCTTGAGCATGCCAGCCTTGAGCGAGCTCGACCTCATTGGAATTGGGTGAAACGAACGGCCTTACTTTCTTTACATTTCTAGTGGTAGATGATATTTGCTTTGCATTGCGTGTTTCTTCCGGAACTATTGTTTCATCCTTTACATGTTTTGCACTTAAACGGGAAAATGTTCAAAATTCACCCCCATCCCACTTGGCTGTTATATTCAATCCAGTTCAAATGGTATCCAAGCCCGTGTGCTTAAATTTTTTGAAGTGTTCTGATTTAAAGCGGAAGATCCAGAGTGACTGACATTATAGGAGCATCTTTTAGTGATGGTCAGTCTGTTAGTAGAACACCAAAAATTGATGGATATAAATACGCTTATTGAAAATGTAGACAATTTGTTTGAATTTTTGTCTTGTGAAAGTGTTTGTTCAATCAAGTGATTATAAATTGTGGAACGTGATTGAGAATTGTCCATTTGAGCTATCGAGGAGAACCGCACCTCCACCTCGGCCTGACAAGGCAAAAGATTGGAGAGCAATCGAGACCGTTTCGCGGTTCTGATGGAGTTACGAATTTTATGAACGCAAGTGCGACGAGAGTACATCATGCATTGGACTTGAGATCATTAGAAAACGAAATGCATGTGGAAGTGAAACGATAAAGAAGGAAAAATACAAGGAATCGAAATGGGCAACAATGAAAAACGAATGTTTTCTTGGAATGGGTTCTGTGGGCGTACTCTTCTCTTCAGCTCGAGATTGGCTTTTATAATATGCAATGAGACTTTCTAACAGAAGTACCAGCATTTATATCAGATACCTCATTTCCCGTGAAATGAGATAATGAAAAGCTAGGTGCTAACATGAAGCAAATATCAAAATGGGTGTTAAACATTCGCACATAACGATGCATTGCCCAGAATTGACTCCTCCAATGTCGAACTCCCTCTCTCGGAAGTGAATTCCCTCTCCGACACCAACCCATGGTAGTGAATTAGGTACCAACTCATTCCAAGTTAAAAGGAAAAAGACTTCGTCACTTTGACTGGAGACACTTGAGCGGAAGGACTGATAAATCCTCTTTAGACAGCACTTTGAAGGGATACATGCCAATAGAACAACAAGTTGCCGTTTTTTTCCCCATCGAGTTCCTAGAATCTTGTTAGGATAAAGGACATCGTGATTGAGGCGAAGTCAAGAGGGTGTTGCAATGGTGTGAAGTTGATTATTATAGCAAATACTGTCTCTGCAAGCGATTGGATTAGGGATTAGGGATTAGGGATTAGGGATTAGTCTACCACATCCTCTGCATTACCGTGTCATGCATATTTGGATTACCCTTTTGTCCAACGTCTCTCTCTCCCCCTAGATCGTCAACTCCAAACTAGGTGGTAGATGTCTGTTTCCAGGTCCGGAATGAAAACAAATTTATGCATGTCTTACAGAATGCTGATCAGAAGTAATCTGGGAAAAACATTTCCTTAAACTTTCACGCTGACATAGGGAAATTAGATACTGTGGTTTATGGTTTCTTTCATTAGGGAATCATGGTAAGATGAAAATACTAGCCAACAAGCGAACGGATTTCTTTCTTTATGCTCGCAGATCCTTCTTACTTTTTTTTTTTTTTTGGTCTGAGAGATCCTTCTTACTTGAACTCAACCGAAATTGGACTCCTAACAGAGCGCTTCAAGGAATCCCACCTCCAATATCCTTGGGCAAAATCGGCAGCCATGTCGGTGGAATTGGCACGGCTGAATGCGACCAAATACCTTGCTTTCTGGTGCACCTTGGAAAATTTGAATTTTGCAGGCTTCACGCTGACAAGCATGCCTTGCAGCGGAACAATTGTGACCACATAAGATGAATGGTCTGTGCCAACGTTACTCACAGTCCTCAAAATGTCTGTGCAGGTCCAAGAATGACCAAAAATGAAGGGTAGTTCAACTCTCCCTTGGGAATGCAGGATGAGCATCTGACTCGTTTGTGGGCAATTACAGCCACCTGCTTGTCCGTGTATCTAAGACCACATAGATAAGGAATGTAACCATTGGGTTGAATGTCGTAAACCATTCCAGGGTCCATGGCCTTTCCGGGATCCACATGGCCTGCACCAATGGCCAAAACATCCGCAGATTGCAGCCTTTTGTCCAGGATTGGGTTTTGTGCGATGTTCAACTGTTTAGCCGATGTCATGATAGTGGATTTGATCGCTGCAGGGGACCAGTCCGGATGAATGCTCTTTATCAAAGCCGCAGTGCCACTGAGGTGAGGGCAAGACATGGAAGTGCCAGCAAGGATGTCAAAGTAATACTTTGCTTTCATATCATTTCTGATAGGAAATGGCCATGCTGCTAATATGTTTAAACTAGGACCAACTATATCCGGCTTCAGAATTCCAGGCTAATCGAGTTGGGGCCTCTAGCAAGTGCAGGAGCAGTCAGGATTCTGTACCTGGTTCCTTTGAACACAATCGTAGCAGTAAGAGTTTTAGTTGAATTAATATAGGTTTTGATCTTCTCACCTGTGAAGTAGCTGACATGAGACATGGGAAGTACGTAAGCATCCACCAAAGTAGTGAATCCATCGGATTTGGGGTTCATCAAAATCACAGCAGCCCCTCCTGCTCTTTTCACCTTGATGGCTTGTTCGAACTGGTCCCAATTTCCTAGTTCACACAAGACAACCTTCCCTTTCACTTCCCTGCTTCTCAATGTCCCTGTTATGCAATATTTCAATTCTTCTGTACCATCAATCCCTGGATAAACCAGAGGCAATAAACTTGAAGGGAAGGTGTGTTGATATACTGTCTCACCTTCATATTCCACTCCATTCCCGAGTTTTACGTTGGAGACAATGTTCCTATCAATGGAGCTCGCTCTGACAGTGAGCATCCATGGGGCCACATTGGATAAAGAGGCTGAGTGAGGGCCAGCACAGCAGCTGACAAAGATACCTCTTTGGGTGGCTGCAAAAGTGGCTACTGCGATGTCATCCATATAGAATGGAGTAGAGGGACCACCAAGTGACATCGAGATTATGTCAACACCATCTGTGAGGGCAGCATCAAGTCCAGCGAGTATGTTGGCCAAAGAATGGAATTCTGTAAAGCACCCTTTGTAGATTGCCAGGTGAGCATGTGGAGCCATGCCACCAGCTGTGCCTTTGGCCATCCCAAGTGTATTTGCGTGCTCCACAGCAGCACCAGCTGCAGTGCTTGCCGAGTGAGTACCATGGCCGACATTGTGATTGGAGGCATGATAACATTTCCTTTTGTTATTACATTCAGAATGCCTAAAATCGCACCTCCCTTCCATTTGGCTGGCGGAGGCGGCATTCCAGCATCCCTGAATGAAGGGTGGTGACACATTACACTTGTGTCCATCATGCCAATGATTATTCCCCTTCCCATAGTTGAACCATTGAAAGATCCTTGACGCAACCCAAGAACTGGGTGCTCCATGTTGTTTGGAGGCGATATATTTGTTCCAGGTGAGCCGCCACGAATCCTGGCTTGTCTGCATTGCAGTGACTTCATCCAGAGTCAGCTTTGCTGTGAAACCAGTCATCACATTGGGTAAGAGTAAAGCACAAGCTTCTGTTTCTCCAAGGCGGTAGAGTTTGTTGGCAAAAACGAGTGGTACCATGATTCCAGATCTTCCAATTCAGAGGAGTCCTGGCTGTTGGGAGGAGTCACGTGGATAATGTAGGTTTGCAAGTTGCTGCCGCCTGATTGAGTCAGAGAAGACAGATCGTTGGCAAGACAGAGGTTATCATGGACATTGGGAAGCAAGACAATAAGGCAGATGAGATGAATGAAAGCCATAGTCAGTGTTGGTCTACAATGCAGGTTAAGTGTTGGAAATGGTGTGGTTTCTATCGGAAACTAACTGGAGCATCTATTTATACAGAAGCCAGGATGGAGATCCAGCCAGCTTGTGCGTATCAGGTCTGTTGCTGGTTACTATAAAATCTCGGTAGAGTCCAAGAGAATAATTTAATTGGCTTCTGCATCTAATTCTAGGAGTTGTTTCAAGAGCATTAACGTTTGACTTATCTAAGCATGGGAGTTGCAGCAACCACGAACTTGCTTGAAATAGTTTCTTTTGATGGGATGATGTGATGTTCAACTGTTGGATGGTTTGCATATCATGGATGTTTGTTGCATTGATGAGGATATGTGAAGGAGGACCATCTTATTTCCAATAGACTTTGAACTATTTTTCTGTGATTCGGCATTGCATATGCCTTCTGATCGTAAAGAGAATGGCCAGAAAATCCAGCAAAGAATAATCAAAATGAAAGTTATCGATTCTTGCCTGCAAAACAAGTTCAATGAGAGCGTAAAATCTGCAGATGACGCATAAATTTACTGAGCTAAAATTGCCCCGTATCCGATCGATAATGAAATGTTGTCTCAGTGCCATCCTCTGTCCATGAGGTTCAAGCAATGGAATTTACGTCAAAATGCGGTTTGATTTCTCAAGTAGGATCAAGTTTTTTGTACCAATTCAGTTCAATCCAGTAACAATTTGCAGCTTTATGGATACGTACTTGCTCAGTGCCACAGTAGAATATGCAGTTGTTACCAATCAGCATCCAGAGCAAATGGAGTTCCTAGTCAGAAAGACATTGGCTGACGCTTTAGCATTTGGGGCAGGAAAGATGGAGATGATACCAAGGAAAGAATGGCAAGAAAAGGCAGTTAAGGTCAAATTGGAATATGACAATGAATGTGATATTGGCTTTGTTAAAAGGGCGCTTTACATCAGTGGAAGATCAATTGCTCCTGCTAAGTGCTTTGTATAGTTGTTATGGAATGAGGTCTGTTTAAAGCTAAACCTCAAGAGCCTCATCGGACATAATTAACCCCTGATGAGCTTACCCAGGAAAAGGAAAAGGAAATACCCTTACACGAGACCAAAAAACTGGAAAAAGGAGAGAAACAACTTAAGGTAAGACTCAAGGCAAGACAAATTTGCCATTCTGCGTATTCTGACTCTTAATGAGTGCAGGGTGTCGTGACATACTCAGATCTTTCGTCGAACATGACTTGTAATCTCAAATTAGGGGTCTGCTTCTAGAAATGCTCTTTACGGGTCAACCGAGAGTCTGATGCTAGAGTACTTTCAGGATAATATAACTACAGTCGTACAAGAATGATGCAGGAGTTGCTCAAGAAAAGAAGCCCCTTTATGAAACGTAACAAGATCGCATGATATGCTTACAAAAGATTTACCGACGAAGGGTTTTTTCGATTTTCATTTGCAGCTTCATTTCGTAGCACACGTTGCCAATTTTTCCTTTGCAAGATACATGAACAGATTAGTGACCTTTTCGCAGTATTCGATCGATTTGATCTAATCCAATTTGAGACAGAAACTGATGCATCAAAGTTCTTGAAGTTTGAGTTACATGCGAGTGGCCGCTTGTATGAAGGTCACGAGTTAAATATGGAAAGCCCTTTAATCACTTCAATAGTAAATACAGAAATAGGAGAAACAGTTCACTGTTGAAGTAAATGCAAAACCAAGTTTTTTTTTTTGGTCGGTTGTCCAGAACCAAGATTAAACCTGTTCATTTTCTTCTGTAAAAGGCTATCCATGCAAGAATAGGTACTATAGATCACTGAACCAGATTTTTCTATTTAGAAAAATCTTGAGCCAAACTCAAATCAATCTAATTAAATCACAACTCAAACCAAACTTCAGTTTGGTTCAATTCCAAATCATTAATATCATGTCAAATGGTCGAGAAACTTGCTATGTACTTGGAGGATTCATCCTTTGTGAATTAATAGGTATATTCGAGAGTACAAACCAAAAAGCCTCGGCACACAACTTATTATGTTTATGTCTCATCAAGACACTATGTTAGTGGAGAGCTTTCTTATTCTGTAAATGGAGAACAAGAAACTGAGTCGATAGTGCTAGAGTATGGGATTTAGGATTGCAAGGTACTTGGGTAGACCAAGTAGAAAAGAGATCAGCTTGGATAACTTAATTAATATAATATGCTCGGAAGGACCTAAGTATAGCCGGTGAATAGATTGGAATTTGGTAAAATCTACAAGTCTACATGGACCGTGTCGTACAAGAAGTTCACCCTCTAAACATACCTAAAAATGAAGATTCAGCTATATATCAATAATTTGGAGCTAATTTCAAGTCCTATAATCTATGGAGACATAGGTGCCGGCAAATCTGATTCCAGAAAACTCTTCATACAAACTCTTGAATCTTAATTACGGGAAAATGAAGAAGGAAAGCCTCACTTTAGTTGATACAACGTAATGGAACCATCAATTTGAATTATTTTCTTCTGTGAAACTCCCATGACGACTAGTATAGAATGAGTTATCAAATTAACTATTAAACTTAGTTTGGACTCCGTAAGTTACTCTATTTTTTTTTTGGAAAATAGCCTAATATTAATTTCCTAAAATTTGAAACGAAGTATTGCTTCCATTAGAAAATATCATTAGACTAAAAAAAACTTATTGATCATAAATTTATAACTTCTGATTTTGTAGGTAACAAAATCAGTTCGTACTTCTAATTCTTCCGGCCCAACCCCAACCTTCGCTCCTGCAAGCAGAAAAAGATTGTTGTTTATAAGATGCATGTAGAATAATGGTTTGCTAAATTTAATTAAAACAAAAAAGACTGACCGGCTCTTGAATTTATTCTAATATTCTGTAGCTAAAATAGTTCATTAATAATTGAACAAATTCCAGTTGCATGTTATTAAGTGAACAGAATAATACCTCATTAACATGCGACAGACAATGGTATCAAAATGGCATATAATCTAACTATTAGCCCAGAGGCAAATCATGTTTTAACAAATCTTTTTGAATATTAGGTGATAGTGTTAATATTAATCATCTGAAAGAATATGAACAGCATTTTAACGTGAAAAATATTTATATTTTTTTGAGTCACTAGAAAAATATTTTGACACTTTGTAAGATGGTACAAGCTATTGAGACAAAGAACAGGCAACGCGGTTTCTTGTTACTTAGGCATACTAAGGCAATAGACGTCCAAAACTTAGGTATAAGACATAGAATATGTAATTAAAAATAACATGGAAGATAGAGCAACTTTTAGAAAGGTACAAATATGTTATTAAAAATGATAACAAAGGTCGAATCTAATATTTCTCTCGATTCATAATTCACTAGGCCTTTCCTAAAGTGGAAAGTAAGAAGTCACTTTTACTATCAAGGAAAAAAGTAAGTCCTAAAAGAAGAAATTCAATCACTATGCCGCTGACTCTATTAGTATCTTCTAGACCAATTACTATAGAAAGGGTAGGGGCAAGTAAAGTCATTTCGTCATTCAAATGTTGGATTGAAGTAGCGTTAGGGAAGTCCTTAAAAGAAAAGAGCCCTCTAAAAGAAGATATGCACGTGAATAGCGAACTATATTTTTATTGTCAAATTTGTATATAGCACCTGATTTAAAATGAAAGCGGTTGCTTTGATGGTCATATTCTTTTATTTTTCCTGAAAAATTTAACTTTAAATTCCTGCCGATGCATTAGGGCGAAAATCATCACATTGCGAGCAATTACTAATCAGATAATAGGTAAGATAAAAGATGAGTTATTAGATTCGAAAAAGAGCCAGACAAAAAAGATTAGAAAGAGTTCTTAATTAACACCTCATCATAAATGTGCTAAAACTCTCTTTCTTTATTATTTTATTATTATTATTATTATTATTATTATTAGTACTAGTATTCTATAATTAAAATAAATGAATAAAAGCAATCACACATTTTATGACGAACCCTAATTGCAAAAAGAGTAATAGTTAAGGGTGCGTTTGTTTGTGTTTCTGTTAAAAAATTATTCCAGAAAATGGAAATAAAAAAAACTTTTTTTGTGTGGTTGGGTAAGGGAACTTTTCACGAGAGGTCCCGAGTTCGATCCACGACGTCGTCAAGCGATTTACTTGGCAGTCAAGGGTGGTGGTGACTCTATCTGTCCCGAGGGTTTACTTCGCTGTGAAGCGGCGCACGAGGTTCCCTGGGTCACAAAAAAAAAAAAAAACTATTTGTTTTGAGGAACAATTTTTTACCAGAAAAACGCGTTTGGTAAACTTGTTCGGAAATAAAAAAAGAACCGAAACACTTTTGATAAAATTATATTCTTTTTTTTGTTTCTTTTAATTTTTAAATATTTTTATTTTATTTTTCCTTTTTTTCTTTCTTTATTTTTTCTTTTTTTCTTCTTTTGGTCGGCGGCCTTGCCCAACTATGGTGAGGCTTGGCCTTGCCTTGGCTGGGCGAGCCTGGGCTGGCCCAGCCATTTGTCGCCTAGCGATAGCCCAGTAAGGTCGAGTCTTACCGGTGGCTGGGCGAGCTTAGCTTTGTCAGCGCAAACGACACTCGGTCTCGCTGGATTTGGGCAAGCTCGAGCTCGCCCAGCTAAGGCGAGGGCGAGCCTCACCAGGGGCCGATGATGCTCGACCTCGCCAAGGGTTGGCGACGCTTCGGTGAGGTCGTTGGCCATGGCCAAGGCGGGTGACTGGCCAAAGAAAAAAGAAGAAAAGAAGAAGAAAAAAAGAAAAGAAAAAGATAGGAGAGAGAAAATGTGTTCTTAAAAATTATTCTAGAAATAAGAAATAAGTTTTTTTTTGTTTTTTGTTTCCGTTTCAAATGTGTTAAAACAAAAAGATAGATTTGAAACAGCATTTAACAAAAACGCAAACAAACGTGTTTTTTTTTTTTTTTTATTCTCGGGAACAAAAAAATAGAATTTTTGTTCATAATCAGAAAAAAAAAAAAAAAAATACAACCATGCATGCCCTAAAACTCCACTTTCAAAAAATTAAAGCACGATCATGTATGGATCGTTTCGTGATGGTTCGGATTGGGCTTGCGTTCAACCGTACTCAATAAAAAGCTTTCTTGTCAATCCGGTGTTGATGAAAGAGAAAAAAGACAAAACCAAAAAAAAAGGGCTGCTTCACGTTCCACGTTGCTCAATTGCGGCGACATCCAAGGCGGACGGTGGCCCAGCCCCTTTTCTCTATTTGCAACTTGTTTTCTACGACAATTTTCATCCTGGGCAGTCCATTTTCCAAGCTCTCTCTTTGCTTTGGAGGGGTCGGGCAAGTAGCTGCTTGGCCACCATCAATCGAATCATGATTTCTCTCTATATGAACATGGTGAATCGGTTGCTATCATATTGATAAAACAGTGACAGTGACACGGGGGCGACACGGGGGCCTCGACATAGTAAAGGAGTCAACATACTCTAAACTTTCAAAATTCGGATGCATTAAGGTTAAGGATGATTGGTTCTCTGTTCCTCATTAGTGGGATCGAGAACTGGGCCGAACGGTCCTAGGACCAAGAACTGGACTGGACCGACCAGTGTGGTATGATCTCATGAAACCGATCACTTAGTAAAAAAATTAAAAAATATTAGAGTTGTTACTATTTTTAGGATTTATTGTTATTTTTAAGAAATAAATATATATTTTTAAAAAAATAGAATTTGTTTGATACGATTTGGTTCTCCTCCGGAATCAAGAACCAAATCGACAATCACCACTTTTAATTTTATGAAATCGTGAGCCGGACCCAATTGGTTGGTTCGGTTCGATTCAAGCAATTCTTGATTTGGACGGTCCAATTATGGTGACAACCCCCGCTAGTTTGAGTAAGGATCACAAAATTCATATCACTTGAAAATTCGTTTAGACGAAGTAAAATAGATTAATTTAATTCCTACACATACTCAATGTACTCCAAGCGATCATGATGGACCATTTTAGCACCTCTAGATAACTGACAAATGACATTAATCGATTTGAAGAAGAAAAAGAAAAAGAAAAACCTGGATTGTTTTGACCAAATTTCGGCCCTTGTATTTGTAGGCAGCTAATCCTAAAATTCCCTCTTTCTCTCTCTCTCTCTCTCTCTTCCCCTGCCGTGTCGGCGTCGTCGTCGTCGTCGTCGTCGTCGTCGTCTCTCTTTTGTAGCGTTGCGACGGGCGAGCTGTCGTGTTTATCGCGTGCTGGAAACAACGAAGGAAGGAAGGAACGAAGGAAGCACTTTGCGTGCTGAGATTACTTACTCTCTACGGCGGCGTCCCGGGCGAGAGCTCCGATTCGGTTCGATTCGATTCGATTTGCGATGGCCGGAGGAGAAGCCTTCTCCTCGAATCCGCCGCCCAAGCCGGCGATTCTCGGGAACAACAGCAAGACCATCAGTGCGAAGCTCGTGAGTCTCTCGTGACGACGGCCTCTTCTCTTTTTGCTGGGTTTCCCCACCCCCACCGATTTCCGCTCGAACGATGAATGACTCGTGGAGGGCTTTGCTTGTTTTCTTGTTCAGGTGTTGCTGGGGGACATGGGTGCCGGAAAGTCCAGCCTCGTCTTGCGCTTCGTCAAGGACCAGTTCTTTGATTTTCAGGTCTTCTTTTGCGCATCCCCCATTTCTCGTCCTTCTTCTTCTTGTTTGAATTTGCGATTTGATTTTGTGGGTTGATATTGAGGATGAAACCTGAATCTTGCGAGCCTTTTTTTTTTTTGAATTTGGAGAGGTTTGAGAGATCAAATGACATTTGTTGAAAATTAGGTTGATATCTGTATTTTATGGTTTTTTTTTTTTTGGCATATGTTGTTGAAAATTCAGGGTGATCGTGAGGATGTGTATGTAGCAATAATGGCTTGTCATGCATAATGAGACGCATTGGTGGTTATTGCCACCTTTTTTTTTTTTTTTTTTGCGTATGTTATGGGTTTCTGAAGAACGTAAACGGGGATGCGATATTGCTAGGTTTCTGTAGAAATTAGCAGTATTTGGTTCATGCTTGGAGCGAGACTCGTGAAGGATTCCTTGGAGATAAGGCTCCTTCTTGTCTCTGTCTTCTGCGTCTATAGTAGGAAGTGTCCGCACAGTAAAGTAATGCGAGGGAATAACCTATTGCAAGTCCCCTTGCCAATCTAAATCGGAGCTTCATTGGAGAATGGGATGAAAGCTGGCATGGTTAATAGAGTGAGATGTGAGAAACTAACGTATGCATGTCTATGTTCGGATAGGATTGGAAACTGGAAAGGGAGGGTGGGAGGGATGCACCCAAGAATTAAAATATGAAAATGGTCTTGGATCACTTTATCATCTCAAGATAGAAAAAGCAAATTAAGTACTGTAAAGATTGCATTTTTAAGTGTGATGGGGAAAACTCTTAACATGTGAAGGATGATAGCTCAATAGATTAAATAAGTGGAGAATTCTTGACATAGCAATTTCCTTCTTCAATGGTGATAGGGTGGAGAGAGAGCTATCCGGTGAAAGTTTGCATGCTTGGAAATGAGCAAGCTAGTTGTTCTTTTCCTAGGTAATAACTTTACAAGCCAGTTCTATTTTAAACTAAAGTTTGCATTTTTTGAAGTGGTTTGGAGAATATTCACTTTACTGTTTCCCATTATGTCTCTCTGGGGTGCTATATCCCATTCCCATTCTGCTTGAGATGGAACCACAGATGTTTGTTTTGGAGAGGGAGGGGGTGGTACCATGGCAGGGTACATCTTGGGTCTCATTACATCCATCCCTTCATTACGTCTCATTACATTTATCCATCCATCCAACCTATTGGGTCTCATTACGTCCATCCATCCATCCATCCATCCATCCATTCTGAGAAGTCAACAGTGCTGCAGATCTGCTGGAATGTTTGCTCATCCTGTTCTCAGTGATTTTATTTCTGTCGTTACTTACTGATGATGGTAGGAATCAACTATAGGAGCAGCATTCTTCTCGCGGACAGTGGGTGTTAATGATGCATCAGTGAAGTTTGAGATATGGGATACTGCAGGTCAGGAAAGGTACCACAGCTTGGCTCCTATGTACTACAGAGGCGCTGCTGCAGCTATTGTTGTCTATGACATCACTAGCACCGTATGTAATCTTCCCATTCTCTTTTATTCATCTTTTGTAAGTTTTGTGCTTGTGAATGAACAATCAGTTAGGAAGGTTAATTATCTCTTCTGTTAGGAATAGCTTAGAAGTTTTAAACCTTAGGATAGAAACATAGTAATAGGAAATGTGGAAGTAATGTTAAATAGATGGCTTAGAACAGAATGAGTACGACAGAAATTATGGAAAGTTCAAACAATACACCGACCCAACATGCTATAGCTTTGGTCCCTTTTAATTTCATTCTGTCTAATGTTCTTGTGCATTGTAGGAGTCATTTGAACGGGCTAAGAAGTGGGTGGAGGAACTTCACAAGCAAGGTGCCTTGCTTATCCTCAAACTTGTTTACCTTGTAAAGAGAAAATTTACAGGGCTTGTAACCTATTGCACAAACCTTATTGTAATATCTAAATGTCTTTTCAGTCTTTTGGTAATTGATTCTTCTATTAAATGCATATAAAAAATATCATCATTTGGTGAAAAGCACGTACTGAAATTTTTTTGGCTATTCTTGGATCTATTGGAAACAATGCAAGAATGTCAACTCACAATGTGGTCTTGAAAGATTTTGAAGTGCAATCAAGTCCTTGAATCTTGGAGAGTTTATGATGTTGATTTTTGAATCCTTACAAGAATGACTCGACGGGGGGTTTTTTGTTCTTTTTACGATGTTTGTGAACCAACCCTTAAAGCAGCCTTCTACACTGTGTTTGGAAAAAAGCTACTTTGTCTCTACATTTTTTTCTTAGTGAGCTCCCTCTCCCATTTTAGAAGAGCAGGCAGCTACTTCTAGCTTATGCATATGTGCTTATCTCAATTCGCCTTTTGCGCTGCGGCATAGAACCTCCTTTTTCCCTACTCATCATTCAACTTCTATTCTTATAATGTGATTCAAGTCATGATACCGTCGTCTGTCGTCATTCTGCAATTTACTACGATTTTCAATAAGAGATGATTTTATAATTGTTTTAGACTTCAATGTGTTGCTTACTGTGAATTTTGAGTTATAACAGGAAATCCCAATTTGATAATAACACTTGCTGGAAATAAGACTGATATGGAGGATAAAAGAAAAGTTGCAGCTGAGGTAAACACTGATATTTCTTTAAATTGTTTTGATGAGTTTGATGGGGAATTCATTTTGGTTCATTGTTTTGCAATTCTTGTGGTCCTGTCTCATTTAGCTTCTTAAAGAAAGAAGTGGGTAGTTTTCCCATCAAGAAGATGGGAGTGCATTTTCTTGGTTGTTCCATCGTTTGTTTTTATTATCTCAATGACAAGTTGTCACAGGCCACTTCAATAAGTCTTGTAGATTTTTACTAATTTGATTGATTCGAAGGGATTCAGGGTGTAATGGTAGGCTAATCTCTATCCACCTAGCTCGTTAAATATTACTTAGGTAGTTAGCCTGGTCTTGTTAGCATTTTACCCACAAATGTAAGGATCTTATAAATCTTTTTCTATCTGTTTTTTGCAGTTTCCTAACCTTAATGATTCCAAATAATTATGTAAAGGCATTTTGTAAATCACTTACTCTCAAATGGAGTTAAAGAGCAAGAAGTCTTGGTTATGGTAGAGTTAGCTTTTGCTACCATCAAGGATGAGAGTCTTTTGATAGCTTTACACGCTCGAAGAAATTTCCAGCTTATATTTTTGTTCTATTCAGTTTGGAAATTGGTGCTCTACGCAGAATTGGTCTTATTGCGGAACTGTTTTCAGTTGGTAACATCTCAGTTTCTGCATCACAGCTCTATAAGCCTCTGTGTGTTCATAATATGCTACGATGTTGCAGGAGGCACGCATGTATGCAGAAGAAAGGCGACTTGTGTTCATAGAAACATCTGCTAAGGCTGCCACTAATGTCAGCAAACTGTTTTATGAAATAGGTAAGCCTCTATTCTTCAAACGGAAGCATTGAAAAAATGAATAATGTGTTCTAGCTTTTTTCCCCCATCATTCTCTTTATATACGGAGACTAACCCAATGATCTGGGGGCAAAATATGGTTCAACCCCACAAATAAGCATCATCTTGTCAACCCTGGAGGAGTGAGACCCAAAAACCTGTGTCCATTCTAATAGAAAGCCATATTTTCGAGAAGATAGCTGCATTTTCCCTTTCTGCCATACACCCTCTATCTGTTGGCATTAGCTTCTTATTTTTCTGGCTGCATAAGGATGTGTTATCAGCAACACTGACATCTATCATGACAATATACCCATTAGCTTTGCTCCCTGCTAATTCAAAATCAAATCTAGCAGAAATTGGGAAAACTGCATTTGTATGAGCAGAGAAGGTTTGCCCTTGTGATTTTCTTGCCTCCATCATAGCTCTTTTTTAGGGCAAACTCATGATATAATATTGCGATTTTCTCTTGGTTGATAGTAGCATTTGTATATTCTGGACAGTCTTTAACTGATATTGCTTTTGTGCTGGGAACAGCAAAGAGGTTGCCTAGAGTTCAGGCTATGCAGAATTCAGCGCCAGCGGGAATGGTTCTAGCAGATACAAGCTCTGAAGAAACCCGATCTGCATCCTGTTGTTCATGAGTTCTTATCAACTCTCTGTCCATTCCTTTCCTTTTTCCCCTCACGTTCTATAGTTGTCTCCACTCAAGTACCTTGATCTTTTAGTTCTTGATGTATATGAATAAAAACAAATCCGAACACCACTTGTGAAATTGGAAAACCAATTGGAGTTGGGGAGTTAGTCCATTTAAACCCAGTAAATTCCTCGGTGAAGACTGGAATCTCTTTCTCTGTCTCTGTCTCTGTCTCTCTCTCTCATGAATAATGGACAGCAATCTTATCCTTTTATTTAATCTAAAGTCATCTGAAATTGACCGTTTACATCATTACGGACACTTTTTTCCTTGGATGAATTCATTTCTAGATTTGTCTTCTCTAATTTCTCCTCCCGGTCATCCAGTCCTCCCTAAGCATATTTCACTTTCTTCTGGTCATTCTCTCTTTTCCAGGTGATACTCCTTTTGAAACTTCCCTTCTAGACAAGCTTGATCGCAAACTCCATTTTCCCACTTGCGTATTTTCTTTAAAATCGCTTCTTTATTAAATGGCTTGTCTCTCTAATCAGCCCCTTCTCATATGTTATACTGTCAAATGTGATCTGTGCTACGCCAGTGACTGCGTGCAAATAAGTCGAACAAAACATTCAAGATGGGGGCTTCGACGTTGAGATTGTCATGATGAAAAGATATCAAAGATATTTTTATGAGCTGGGAATATTATTGAGAAAATCCACTTCGACTTTCTAATATTCATTACTTTCATATGGTATATTGGGTCGTCACCATCTTTGTCGTGAAAATGGTTGGACTATGCAGAAAGCCGCCTGCATTGCCAGAAAGCGAGAAACCTGCAATGTAATGGAAAATTCTGACATTGCACAATCTTCATCACGAGAAAACTGCTAAATAACAGAAACTCAGGATCGCGCTATGTTCATCGTCGTCATCTGATGTATCTCAAAACTTTGATAGCGATAGCAGCGGGCAGGAATATAAATTACAGAAGAAGTTTCAAGACTCAAATGATTATTAAAAAAAAAATGTTCTGACAGAAAAATTAAATCATCTTAAATTATATTAGGATTACAAGTTCTCAATAGAGAACATCTTTCTGGTATTAGCCTCTTAAAGGAAAAATCATGAGCAAGGAAACGCTCCCTCTTTCCTTTCCTTACGCCAATCCATCTGAGACCAAAGCACAATGCTTGATTGATCGGGGCCATTCACTTATTTAAAAAGTTACAGGTGAAAGTTCGAAAAATAACTGATGAAGTATGGTTCAAGCAAAACATTTAATCATTGTAAGTAAGCATTTTTGTATCGAAGGATTCATATCTTAAATGTTTTGTATTGTGTAGCAATTAAATTAACATATTCTGTTTGAATTTAATATCGTGACATTACAAATAAAATGTTTTGTATTGGGATTGAATCTAAATTTGAAAAATTGCGAAGAGATTGAAATTGAACAAAATTGATGAATATTCCGCCTCAATGATTCTAAGGAAAGGAACCTCATTGAATCATTGAATCATTTATTAAAAGTTCAAGAACATCAGTTATTCAAGCATTGCAATGGTTTTAGATTCCTTTTCCCTACGTCAATGTTTACTTTAATCGCATACAACGACTTGCCTTTAATTGCATACAACGACTTGCAATTTTGCTATTGAGATTGATTGAATAGAGAGAAATAAATGAGACTCAATGATTTGATGCCACTATTTAGCGTTTTTGCAGTAAATTGTAGCAATGATATTTGATTTGATAGAGTTGTTGTCTAGGATAGATCTCACATGTGTTGTTAGGATTACCAATTTGCCTATGTTGGCACCTATGTTGCCTTTGCACCGTAGGTCCAAATTATGCAGAAGCGTATTCAACCTAAGTTGAAAAGTAATTTTATATTTTGCAAGAGAAACAAGACTGGCAGCAAATTATGCAGAAGCCAACATTCGACCTAAAATTTCAGCTGAACCATAATGCATTTGCAGAGGATATAGCATTTTATTGCAATATTTTTAGGTCAAAGATAGATCAATTTGTGACCAATTCTCCATAACAAGAGAGGAGGCAACTGAGTATTGAGTTGAGGAAGAAATAGAGACTATATTTAATTGAAAAATATAAAGTCACAGTTTGACTATGGTGAAAGGAAGTCAAATTTGATAGCCCGTCAGAAGACTATTGCAACTTTATTAATAGAGAAATTAACAAGGACGAGAAAAGCACGGATACTTAAATCAATAAACAACTGATTTTATCACCTTGCCCTTCCAATTGAGTGACACTTCACGTGACGAATACACGCACCCAGAGCTGATGAATCCTGCCACATCCACAGCCTTAACTCCGTTGGGATAGACAATTTCGTCTTCGCCAAATCCATACATATCAAAAGGATACTCTCCTGCTATCTTCGGGTAAACATGGATACGCACGTAAGTTACAGAAATGCTCCATAAGGGAAACGATGGTATGTCAATATAATCTCCGGGCATTAACTCATGGCCGAATATCCATCTCCTAATTTTCTTTTTTGGGTCGAAGAGCATCCATTTATGTGTCACGCCATAATTATGACCTCTCGGAAAAACGTATTCGTACGGATGAAATTTTGCTACACACATAAAAGGAACACTCGAGACATGTTCTTGATCCGACATATATGGCCCGAGGATACCCTATTTACTGCATAAAGGTACCAGCTTGTAAATCTTCGAAAGCCTGCACAATTGGCTAGGGTTACAACTTTCTCTAGAAGGCAATTATTTTCTCACGACAAAGTTGACTTGTAGATTTTCCTAACATGGGGGTTATATATAAATTAATTGGTAAAGTGGACCATGCTGATTTGAAATGACAAAAAAAGAAAGTACTATTACAAATAGGGCAGTATGAAAAGCAAAATAATAAGCCTAATTTTAAAAACTGTTCACCTTGTGCGGTCAGTTGCTTGGCCCGTGTTATAGTAGCCCTAAGATGGCTAAGATCCATCTTCTTGACACGATTTTTGTTGTTCTTGGTGTTGTGCTTGAGGCAAAACTCAACAAAGTCAACAACTTCGCAAAAGGCAAACGCCCAACAGAAGACCCAAATTTATCAACTCATTAAAGCAGACCGGTATAAAGAAATAGCCAAAAAGGTATACCCGTCCATTCATCTCATTGATGGCAGGGCCATTGAAAACAACACGGTCTTTCCATTCTACTCTTAGCAAAGGCAAAATCAATTTCAACTGTTGCACATGAAGATAATAATCAATGGATGTGTTCAGAAACAAAACCTGAAACCTAAACAGCAACCAAGTCAACTCGCAAACCTCCACAGCGTCGTCTTCTGGATCGAAGAAGCGAAACATGTTGCAGACCAACACTGAGCTATCCTTCTCTGCGTTGTTGGGTGTCTTCTCCTTCTTCTTTGCCACATATACCTCTTGTAGTGCCTTAGATTAGAGATAAGAAATATTTAAAAGATATATCGAATCTGGAATCTGGATCTTAGATCGGGTTGGTTATTGGGGACTCTATTCAAATTTTGAAAAAAAGAGAGTAAAACTCGTGATCACAATGGATAGGCTAAGTAGTAAGTCCTATCCTAAAATCTGCACGGCCTTCTTGTTTAATTATTTTAATTAACAATTAAATAGTAACTTTCCAACTTAAAGAAAAAACAAATTAGATGCATGCCCCATTTTCTTTCTTTTTTTTTTTTTTAATAGAGAAAACAAAAAAAGCTGATCTCTGAACTCAGCTCCATGGCACAAAGTCGAAGCTTTAGTCGATGGAACCCAAGTACGAGAAAAGGAAAGGCAAGAACGACGTCCATACCTGTGAGGTGGACAGCGCCAGATAGCCAAGCTCTGAAGCTGAACGTCGACTGCTCGTGGGTGGAAGGCAACTCGTCTAGCTCGATTGCTGGGATTCTGCGAAACTCCAACGGAGTGATCGTCGATGGATTTGCCGAAGAGATCCACGCCTCTTCATCCCTGTAGGCGGAAACCTTAGCTCTGCTCCATGGACTGCTGCAACTGCTGAAACAGAGAGAAGAACCTCACGTGGGAGAAGTACAGGAACAGAAACGTAATCTAGTCTGCGGCAGACGCTCGACATGGTTGAATTTTTAAATTGAAGTTTTGCATTTAATATCATATAAGAGTCAATTTCTCAAACATATTATGTCATGCAATGTATTTAATATCATGCCATGGTTGAATTTTTAAATTGAAGTTTTGCATTTAGGCAGGACATGTATTTAATTCTGCAATAACACGATAATGCAGTCCAATCCACCAATTTGATTATCAGTGAACATTAGGCTTTTTTTTTTTTTTTTTAAATTGTAAACTTGGGATCCATGTGTTGGCAAACAAAAACTCCACCAAATCGATTATGGCGTGTCTGATGAATTTCACTCCATTATTGTTAATGATCAAGGTAATTTAGGGAAATTTATGATATAGGCTTTTTATGAAAAAGAATAAGATAAACATATGTAAAAAAAAAGGAGAGTCAAAACCTTTCTTTCTTTTTTATTTAGACCCACTTTGCTTGATTTCTTGTAAATCGGATGAGAATGTCATTGCATATGTTAAACAAATTAGTGATTTAAGAAATTCCATCACTTCTCTTTTCCCACAGCAATTAGCAAATACCCTCGCAATTTGTGAGGATATTAGGTTGGAGGACTGGCCGTGGTATGTTGTAAATGGTAATTGTATAAAAGGGCAAAACCTTTCAATGTTCTACCTTGTCAGATGGTAAGTGTCTTTACCAATACACCATTAAAAGAGTGAGCAATCGAAATGTGTACTTGTTCAATTTAAGAAATATCGGGGGATTGTGTATATTTACTTCCAATTAGTTAGATTCGGATTAGCCAAAATGTACTCAATTGTTTTACCAATTTAATTTCCACAAATTCAACAGGTTGATGGTTCTTCACTTTGACAGTAGCATTAAAAGTGTTTTTTTTTTTCCTAATTGTCAATCATTATCTTTGTAATTATACTACAATATATTTACCAACCAATAGGCTCCCTAGTGTTTTAGAGAGTCAATCTTGACTTGATCTCCATCTTCTTCTTGAGAAAGCTCTTACAATCATTATATCTCATTGAATTATATTCCATCTGAAATTTCAACAATGATATTTGCTCGTTCCTTAAAAGCATCTTTCAATGCATAGCAAACACTAATCAGGCTTGGAAACAAAGCAGATGTTTGGTCAACATAATCAAACGGATTGATAGAGACTCACCATTATATACTGGACCAACAATGATCTTACTTATTACTTACTGTCCTTTATGTCCATCCTCTAATCTAATGAAAAGAGAGCACATTATTTATTAATGAAAATAAACTGTCCAGGACAGAATATTATCCAATTTAAATTAGAAACTAATCTAATTAAATCCTACTCTTTTCAAATAATTATCTTAACTTAGATAGATATTATTCTCACGTGTGATCTATATAGTGAATAAAATCTATCTAACATGCCATATTATTTAAATTCTAACATAACCTATCAAGCAATCTTTTTTTGCATAAAATAATCAAATGAAGTAGCATCAAATCGCAAGAGATAAGCATCCCACCAGTGGAATAAAATAAACACAAAGATTGTGAAGAATATTCTCTCAAATGAAATTTGGTAGCAAATAGAATCGATAAACCAATCTTAAGCCATAAATATCAGGTTATTAGATTTTCTGTGCAACCCATAAACCGATCTCAAGCCTAAAAGATAGAATTACCAATTATATATGTACATTGGTAACTAAAAAGACTTCCTAATATGCTCGTTAGATATCGATATCACCAAATTAGGAAATAAAATATTTGAATCAAATCGAGACCAGATTATTAGTTAGTTCGAGTGTTGTGCTCCCGGAGATGGACCGGTGAACGGTGCTCACGGATGACGGTGGCCGGCCGCTAGTGGAACTGGACGGTGGGGCGCTCACGGCCAACGAGTCAAGGACCTGCGGGGAACAAACTCGCTAGTATGGTTATCGAATTCATAAACAGATTCTGCGAAAACAAGAAGAAGAACCCGAAGGGATTAAATTGGACAACAGCTTGAATGTCGGGACAACAGCAGCGCTAGGATGAGCGAAGGACTTCGCAGCCCTAGTCCTTTCAAATTTTGTTGTCACTTCTTGCATCTCTTTTGGCTTTTTTCTCTAGGAATGCAGGTCACTCTAATTTTAGGACTCTGTAGCTCTTAATGCAATCCCTTGACAAGCCATGCATTACCCAAGCTAAAAAAAAAGATTAATACAAGATTAATTATGATGAATAACAAACACATGAAGCGTGAATTGACCATCTTGTCCATCTATAACGTGCTTTGACTCGTTTATTTATATAATCTAAAACGTTTCATGTTCTAACACGATACATTTAGAAACATGTGAAGAAACTTACAACACATAAACGCAAGTAAGCATTTTTGTATCGAAGGATTCATATCTTAAATGTTTTGTATTGTGTAGCAATTAAATTAACATATTCTGTTTGAATTTAATATCATGACATAACAAATAAAACGTTTTGTATTGGGATTGAATATAAATTTGACAAGTCGCGAATAAAAGCATGAGATTGAAATTGAACAAAATTGATGATAAGTACAGAAAACAAAGCGAAATATTCCGCCTCAATGATTCTAAGGAAATGAACCACGCATTGAATCACTTATTAAAAGTTCAAGGACATCGGTTATTCAAGCATTGCAATGGTTTTAGATTCCTTTTGCCTAGGTTGATGTTTACTTTAATCGCATACGATGACTTGCAATTTTGCTATTGAGATTGATTGAATAGAGAGAAATAAATGAGACTCAATGATTTGATGCCACTATATTTAGCGCTTTTTTTTGCAGTAAATCATCTTAATAATTTTTTATTTGATGGAGTTTTTGTCTAGGATAGATCTCACGTGTCGTTAGGATTACCAATTTGCCTATGTTGGCACCATAGGTCCACGGGGTAATATTGCGGCCTTTTGCAAGAGAAACAAGATTGGCAACAAATTATGTAGATGTCGCTTCTTGCAGTATTCAACCTAAGTGTTGAAAAGTAATTTTATATAGAAGTCAGTTTGTCATATACTTTTAAGCTTTGCGGTTTGCCCAGGCTAAAATTTTATATTCTAGAAGTTAGCATTCGACCTAAACTTTCAGTTGAATGATAATGCATTTGCAGAGGATATAACATTCTATTGCAATATTTTTAGGTCAAAGATAGATCAATTTGTGACCAATTCTCCATAACAAGAGATGAGGCAACTGAGTATTGAGTTAAGAAGAAATAGAGATGGTATTTAATTGAGAAATATAAAGTTACAGTTTGACTATGGCGAAAGGACGTCAAATTTGATAATAGAGAAATTAACAAGGACGAGAATCTCCAATCTTAACAAGAGCACGGATACTTAAATCAATAAACAACTGATTTTATCACCTTGCCCATTGCGTGACCGATCACCTTGCCCTTGCCCTTCCAATTGAGTGACACTTCACGTGACGGATACACGCCCCCAGAGCTGATGAATCCTGCCACATCCACAGCCTTAACTCCGTTGGGATAGACAATTTTGTCTTCGCGGAATCCATACATATCAAAAGGAAACTCTCCTGCTATCTTCGGGTAAACATGGAGACACGCGTAGCTTACAGAAGTGCCCCGTGTGGACCAACATTGCACGTCCATATAATCTCCGGGCATTAACTCATGGCCGACTATCCATCTCCGAATTTTTTTTTTTTTGTCGAAGAGCATCCATCGATGTGTAACGCCATGATTATGACCTCCCGGAAAAACGAATTCGAACAGATGAACTTTCACTACGCACATCAAAGGAACACTTGAGGCGTTCTTGACCCGACATATATGGCTCGTGAATACCCTATTTACTGCATAAAGGTACCAGCTTGTAAATCTTCGAAAGCCTGCACGATTAGTTAGGGTTTTACAATTTTCTCAAGAAATTTTCTTATGACAAAGTTGACCTGTAGATTTTCCTAACATGGGATTGTATATGAATTAATCGGTAAAGTGGACCATGCTGATTTGAATTCACAGAAAAAGAAAGTACTATCACAAAGAGGGCAGTACGCAAAGCAAAATAATAAGCCTAATTTTAAAAATTGTTTACCTTGTCCGATCAATTGCTTGGTCCGTGTTATAGTAGCCTTAAGGTGGCTAAGATCCATCTTCCTGAAACGATTTTTGTTGTTCTTGGTGTTGTGCTTGAGGCAAAACTCAACAAAGTCAACAACTTCGCAAAAGACAAACGCCCAACAGAAGATCCAGATTCATTAAACCAGACCGGTATTTCGACCCAAAAAAGAAAAGCAGACCAGTATAAAGAAATAGCCAAAAAGGTATACCCGTCCACTCATCTCGTTGATGGCAGGGCCATTGAAAATAACACGGCCTTTCCATTCTACCCTCAGCAAAGGCAAAATCAATTTCACCTGTTGCACATGAAGATAATAATCAATGGATGTGTTCAGAAACAAAACCTGAAACCTAAACAGCAACCGAGTCGACTCGCAAACCTCCACAGCATCGTCTTCTGGATCGAAGAAGCGAAACATATTGCAGACCAACACTGAGCTATCCTTCTCTGCGTCGTCGGGCGTCTTCTCCTTATTCTCTACCATATATATCTCTTGTAGTGCCTTAGAGATAAAGAAATATTTAAAAGATATATCGGATCTGGAATTTGAATCCTAAATCGGGTCGGTTATTGGGGACTCTATTCCAATTTTGAAAAAAAGAGAGTAAAACTCGTGATCACAATGAATAGGCTAAGTAGTAAGTCCTATCCTAAAATCTGCATGGCCTTCTTGTTTAATTATTTTAAATTAACAATTAAATAGTAACTTTCCAACTGAAAGAAAAAAACAAATTAGATGCATGCCCGATTTTCTTTCTTTTTTTTTTTTGATAGAGAAAACAAATAAAGCTGATCTCTGAACTCAGCTCCATGGCACAAAGCCGAAGCTTTAGTCGATGGAACCCAAGTACGAGAAAAGGAAAGGCAAGAACGACGTCCATACCTGTGAGCTGGACAGCGCCAGATAGCCAAGCTCTGAAGCTGAACGTCGACTGCCCGTGGGTGGAAGGCAACTCTTCTAGCTCGATTGCTGGGCTTCTTCTTTTCCACGCGGGCCCAGGGCCCAGCCCTCTTTTTCTTAAGCTTAGGCCCGGCCCCCCCTCTCTCCTTCTTCCTCCTCCTTCGCCTCTGCATCTCACGCGCGGTGGCCGGCGCCGTGCTGAACCGCCACCACCGTCGCTGCGACCCAACCCCCAGGCCAGACGCCGTCGCTGCACCGGATCTCCGCTGCGTCGCTGTGGCCCACCACCATCTGCTTCAGCGTAGTCCCGACGCCGAGCCTGCCGACCAGAGGAGAAGTCGAGATTGAGGGCAGATCTGGAGATCCGCGGGAGTTACTAGTCGCCCCCGAGCTGTGCAGCCGCGCAGATCCACCGCTGCTCACCGTGCCGCCGCCCTCCGACCCCGACTGCTTCAACACCTGGGCCCGACGTCGCCGCTGCCCATCCTCCCCGACGCCGTGCCGAGTTACTCGCCGCCGCGTAGGGGTGTTAGGAACGGAACCGAAAAATTCGGTTTTTTCGGTTCGGTTCGGTTCGGTTCGATTCTCATTAAAAATTAATATTTTTTTATTAGTTCGGTTTTTATCGGTTAACCGAACCGAATGTGATAAAATTAAACCATTAAAAATTCGGTTTTTATTTCCCTCGACACGACTGAGCCTCCTCACAACGTAAACCCAGAATCTCTCTCTAGTTTCTCTCTCCCTCTCCCTCTCTCTCTCTCTAGCTCGCTCGCCCGCTTTTGTCTTTCTCTCCGGCGATCTCGGGACGTCGAACCTCTTTCCGAGAGCATTTCCCTCCGCCTTCTGCAGCGAGTTTCGATTTGCACCTCCTCTTTTTCTTTTTTCTTTTGTTTTTATTTTTTTATTTTTTCGAGATTTCGACTTTGTCCGTCGTTTCCAGCCAGCGCGCGACCTTTTTTCTCTTTTGATTTTTTCTTTCGACTTTGTCCGTCGTTTCCCGCGCGCGAGATTAGCGTCTCCCCCCTCTCGGATGCCATTTGCTCTGAATTTGCTTTCGCCGACGAGGTGCTTGCGATTCGGAATCTGTTTCATCGTTCTGTTTTCGGGTCGTGCCGATCATTTTTCTGTGCAGGCATGTACCGGCCGCATTTCGTGAATTATCGACGGAATTAGCTTGGCTTGGCTGTAGCATGGCTGATTCGGCTTTTTTGATATGGCTTGTTGGGGCTTTTGCTTGAGATCGCATACTTGTCTCTTTTGTTTTGTTTCTTTCGGTTTTTAAAACGCCTTTCTGAGAATTATAAAAAAAAATAAAAATAAACCAAAGATCAAAAGCTGAAAACAAAAAACCGAAAAATCAAACCGAATATGAACTGAAATTTCTGTTCGGTTTGTATTCGATTCGAATCTCATTCGGTTCGATTTGAAAACTTTTTTAACAGTTCAGTTCGGTTCGATCTTTCAAAAAAACCAAACCGAACTGTGACCACTAATTCTCAAAAAATAATATATTTCTGAAATTTAAATCTCCAAGGAAATAATCTTAAATTACATTACGATCACAATTTATCATAAGAGAACATCTTTCTAATTGTAACTCTCTAAGGGAAATCACAAGTAAGGAAATGCTCTCCCCTACCTTTCCACAGGCCAATCCATTTAAAACCAAAACACAGTGCTTACTTAATCGGGCCATTCACTAATCCAAAAAATTATAGGTAAGGTTCAAAATTCGAGCTAAAACATTTTATTGCTTAAGTTACATGTGAGTTACATTTCGATCATTACTTCTAAAAAAAAGAACATATTTCTGGAATTTAACTCTCAAAGGGGAATGACAAGCAAATTTAATGCTCTCCTTACCTTTCCATACACCACCCATCCAAGACCCAACACCAATGTGCTTCCAATAAATACATCAACAACAACTAAGATCAGCTATTGTTTACAAGCATGCTTCAATCTCTTAAGACATTTCCCGGAACCTAGCAAGGGCCTTCTTTTGAATGAGAGTCTTGTAGCTATCCCCAGCTTGCACCTCTAGGCTAGGATCGAGCTTCTTTTGCTGACTCCCAAGACCTGCTCTACTATCCATCGCTTGTGCTTGGACAGGCTCTATCATGCCACTGCCATCCTTCCCCAGTCCCTGCGCATCATGTCATATACACGAGGACACAAACACACACTGAACACATCAGCGGCAAGTACCGACAAGCATGGCAACATCCCATTTCAGATTGCCTACTGGTCCCAAAAATCAAGGACTTTGTGTACAGGCTAATTCATCCTATGTGAAATAAGGGGCACGGTGCCAATTCTTTAAAGCATAAAGGTTAAATCAATGGTCTGCATGCAAACTAGCCTGAAATTTCCATGTTTCAGCAGGAAAAGGAACTATCTTTTTCCAAGTTAGTCACCCTAAAGACTATACTTTCTTCGACCCAAAAACAAAGGCTACATTCTATAGTTTACTGTGGCCAATAATTGATTTTATTGCTCGTAAAATTCTCTTTAAGTCATATGCAGGGTCACTTCTGCCTAAAAGAAATCTACCACCGATGCCATCAGGATTCTTGAGCAAAAAGGTCTAACTTATTGATATAAAACTAAGGTAAAATGTCAGCCTACAAGAAAAAAATCTCCACTTTGATTTTGTTGAAGATGTTACTTGGGGTGGGGGCAATGCCGATAGTATTTACCAGTGGCACCATAAAAGGAAAAAAAAACATAAAAGTGGGAAACAGTACCAAGCCTTCATGCCAGCCCATGCTGCGGAGCATCCGGTTCCCTACATTGTTCTCATCAATTGCTTTTTCTGCCGTAATCACCTCATAGCTCTGAGCAGTGACACTCGCATCTCCAGCCCCACGTGAGCCCCCCACTCCAGGGGGAAATGGCATTGAATCCAAAGAACTCTTTTTGAAGGCCGAATCTCGATCTCCAATAGATGAAGAAATGATGGGGCAGAATTTCTCACAAGTCAATACATTTTCGACATTACATGCAAGCAATGGACTAACCAAGCCTAGGTTTCATTCTTTGGAAAGGGGAAGGATAATGGATATATGAACATTAAAATTCTCAAATTGCACTTGCAAAGCAAGACTAGAATGAGAAGAAAAGAGGAAAAGGAAGTGGACGAGGAGAAGGGAAGGAAGGACAGCAGGAAGGGATTAACACCAATGACAAGTTATGTGAGCTTACTCAAATCCATGGTGTCATGGTCCAACATATCATCTCCAACAGAAGAACCATATAAGCTCCTCCTCTCAGCAGCTCGATCCCTATAGCTCGACTGAGGTTGTTCCTTGTTAACTGAAGCAGAACTCAAAGGCATTTCAGAGAATCTCCTCTTGCCACTTCCAGCAGCCGAAGGTGGTGTATAAGAACCCAAAGCAGATGCATCTGTTTTGAACGGAGTGACAGCGGTTGATGCATCGGTATTTGTCAAAGAAGATGAACCTGCAGCAGAAGCAAAAGTTGAAGACATTGAAACAACACCAAATGACCCTGAAAAAACATCTGATTCAATAAACCTCTTCCGGAGCCCCTAATAACACCCATCAAAGCTCCGCCTGAGCTATTGCTAACAGGCCATGGTTTTCCCTGAGACTCTGAAGTAACATTCTGGACCGCAGGTATAGCAGTGCTAACTCCTGCATTTGATGTGGTACCATTCCTTATAGTATTCAAATCGGGTTTAACCTTCCCCTTGATGGATTGTCCAACGCCAAATGATTTGTCATCTACAGAAGCAGACAGCGGGTTGTCATCCAGGGCCACACGGGTCGCTTGTCCTTCATGACTCCTCTGTTTCCACATTGTCAACACATTGCTCATCTTCTTTTTGCTGGCCATGATACTACTTTTGGATGCAAGTTTGATCTCCTTCAGTTTCTCCTTCTCTTTCTTCTCTGCAGCTATTGCAGCTGCAGCAGCAGCCTGGACTGCATCTGGTAGCGAAGCAGCCTTCTCAGCTGAGCTTATCGTTGCAGCTGGTGCAGAGATCACAACCTTCCTATTACTGGAACTATCTGCTCCTTTAGTCGGCTCAGTTTGCTTATTAGATGAGGAGCTGGCATTTTGATCAGTGCAAGGAATATATTGCTGAGTTTGCTGATCAAATGTATACCAGATGCCATTATTACCATCATAATAAAGACCTGCAGATCCACCCAACCAAAATGGAATCAAGAACTAGTCCATTCCACTGAAAGAAAAATATCCTTCCTTCTCTCTTTCTTCCACCGGAAAGGCAGAGTGGTTGATTATGAAAAATACTGTGATGATCCGTATTAGAAGCCTAAGGTTCTTATGGAACCAGGTAACCCACAGTAAGAAGTGATTCATCATATCCACTTATTAACTCCTCTGACAACACCAAAAAATCAATATTATCAATGGCTAGCTATTAGATATATTCATCTAAAAGGTACCAAGACTTTGACTAGAAAAACTATCATCTTCTTGGCTAACTCCGGATATTTTGCCTGCAGTAGGATCCTATCAAGATCCTTACATTGCGGTCAAGACACAGGGCTAGGCACAAACAACACAAATAACCTGGGTCCATAAGAAAGATAGCTAAGCAGTAAGCACTGAACAATGAAGATGGGGGAAATCTATATTGCATGCTATCTCTGATGCTTGTATTTGTAATCCATGCCACGCTTAAGTAAATCAAATAACTTCAAACTAACCCGCTGCACAAACTCTTTAGAAAAAGAACTATGAAAAGGTAAAGAATTTCTGGGAGACAAAAGGCATATGAACTATTTTCTCATCCACTGAATCCTCCACATAGAAAACAAAAGCTTCTCTGCAATGAAAAAACTGAAGCCATGATACCACTGAGATCGTGAAATTGTCAAGAACCAATAGCTCATCAGGAAGTCCACACAAGAGAGAGCAACTACTTGTTTAACAACTATGTAATTCCCTCTACAACAAGCACATCCACTTCCTGATAGATAGCAGGCCCAAGAGCGAGAAGAAATCTGGATTTATCAGAGAATCAGAGGAAAAAGGGAAAAAACACGAAACCTGAAGTTCCATCATAGTAGAACCCGGATGCAGCATCATAATAGTAACCAGATGCTTCATCCCATACGAAGCCAGATTGTGGAGCTGAACCATCATTTTTAGCAGAAATCTCTCCACTCCCATGTTCCTGTCCACCGGTAGATTGTTTGTCTTCCGGGTTATATTCCTTTGGGGCCCATCCAACAGCATCATACTTGAATGACAGAGAGAAGCAATCAGATTAATGTCCCACTGCTATTAAAACTTCGCATGTGTATGAAAAATCTCAAACTAAGGGTACTCCTCATCCATTTCTATGCATGGATACAGGAAACAAGTCAACTGGTTGATTGACCAACAACATCCTAAAAAGTGCATAATCTGAAAAATTATAGAGCAATAAAACAAGGGAAAAGACTCAACAAAAAGAAACAGATTACTTGCTGAGCAAATGTCGCTGCCTCAATTGCTGCTGCAGCTAGGCTGCTCGACTGAGACGACGCTGATGGCCCCGATCCTGGACCAAGAACACTCTTTGCATATGCTACTCTAAGTATCTGCCCATTCCTCTCGAGTGTCGTCCCATTTGTAGCGTCAAGAGCTTTAGTTGCATCCTCAACCTACAGAAGGCAAAACCGCAAGGCTTCAGATTTAATGAAACAAACATCACATCACCAACTGACTTCTCATAATGAAGAAAAAGTAGATTCGAGAATTTGAAAAACCATTGAACTGGATTTTTCACATCACATGGTAATAAATAGCAGAATGAAGAAAGAAGATTAAAGCCGAGTATATTATTAGTTAAAAAAATCCATTAATGCAACAACATCTATTAAATTCTCACAAAGCATGGTGCAGCTAGATATATAATAAGGTGAAAGTAAATCATGAATTTTCATACAAGTAAACAATGGTAGCCGACAATGCAAAATTACTTCACCACAGCATAAAAGTGCAAAAGCAAAATAGGTCAATCTTATCAAATTGAGCCCCTCCATCCCTCCCTCATACATGAATTTGAAATACTTTGGAGTAATCAGATTGATAAATTCAAGTCTCTGATTGAATATGAATGGTTGAAAGCATGAGGTTAGCCTATCGCTTAAATAAGACATGCAACATGTCATGCCTTTCTGAAAACCACAGTCCATTACATGCTCTGATTAACTAAGCCTTAAGTGGTGGGATGGAATAGGGCCAGACAATTCGAGTAAGAGGATAGCACACTCAGACTGGTCTTGGAGCAAGTGAACAAACTTGGACCGTAACAGTAGGTAAACATGCCCTGAATACAGGAACCTTTATTTTTTAATGAAGATTAAGGTTCATCATGTAACCTATTTCCGTACAAATAAGCTTCGGCTCCCTCTGAGGGTGGAAAAAAACATTATTTTTAGTGTCAGATGCCATTCCTGTGGATATGGTCTCATTTCTTTTAACTTTTGACATTTTCCAGAATTCACATATGACTTTTATTTAACCAAAAATACTTGAAATTTTTAATTTTATTCATAACTCTCCACACTTAGATTAGATTTAAATTTCAAAGTTTTAGGGGAAAATCATAACTAGAAGCCAGAGGTAGCAGATAAGTGCATACAAAAGAACTATCAGACACAAAACTGAATTATATGCTCCGTTTCCAATTTTTAAAGAATTGCATGGAGAAAATGACTTGGAGGAGGTCAGATGAAGCAAATCATTGTTGACTAGAAAATCTACGAACAGAGAATGATCATTTTCATACAAACATGTTACCCTTGAGTTACCACCACTTCTGGGATCTAGTGACTCGATCAAACATCTTCCTACCTATCACTGATTAGTTGGCTCCTTATTCATGCATGGGCCAGATTAAGCACACAAACTGGAAATACCATAAAAATCAACTAATGTGTTCCTCCTAAAGCTTTACAGTAATGCAAGTTTCCAAAGACAGCCGTGCACTAAATTCTGACAGTATATGCAGTTGAATATTGAAGTTAAACGTCCACCATTAACAACTCAGCAGCCCTATAACCTGACTTTAATTCCTTACAGACTTGAGATCAGGTTTTTCTATAAAGAAAGAAGACATGAACACGGCATACAGGAGCAAGAGAAAATGTGATGATGGGAAATACAACGGAGAAATGCATCAGAATAAACATACCGAGTAGAAGTGTACAAACGCAAATCCCCTTGAAACGTGAGTAAATTTGTCTCTGACAAGACGAAGATCCTGCAAAAAATAATATTAGCTTCTATAAGTAAAAACAGAGCACATTAAAGTCATCTTATGTAAAGGCCCCAAAAAGAGATAACAAGGAATATTACTTTAATTGGAGCATGTTTGGAAAATTCATATCGAATCATTTCTTCATCAGCATTTTCATCCAACCCGCGCACCACCAAAACATGTGTTGGCCCTGATCACTCAATTGACTTAGCATACCCAAAAACATGTCAAGGCACATTGCATATCAATCAGGCAACATGGACATACCTGCCTCCAATCCCTTCTTCCCTAATGTTGATTGACTTGATATCACATCTGCTGGTGGAGCATCATCTGTTCGTGGCTCATTACACTGATATCCCAGAAAAGGAATGAACAGATTAAGACAATACACAAACCGGAAAAGCAATAATATTTTTCTTTCCATCTATATTTTAAAATGCAGGCTATCACCAAACTGGAAAAGAAAGGCATTGACCTGAAGGCACACATACTGGTGCAAAAATAAATAGGGTCAATATCATAAAAAACCCCAAACTATGCCAACAGTGACACAAATACCCTTAACTCTTTTCTGTCTCACCAAAAACCTTACACTTGCCCATTGTGACACAAATACCCACAACTTTTTTGTGTCACAAAAAATCCAAAACTATGTCAACGTGACGTATATATCATTTATTTCAATTCCATTCAGAGCATGTCACACTAACATAAGTTCAGGGTTTTTTAGATACAAAAAGAATTTGGATTACTTTGTCACAATAGGTAAATTTAGGGTTTTTAGTTAAACCAAAAAAAAAGTGGGGTATTTGTGTCAAAGCGGGGATAGTTGGGGGTTTCTTGTGGTATTTGCCCAAATAAATGTAACACTGAAAACTGAATACAATCAGAAAACACTATACAGTTCGAGTCACTGGTACAAATGCGAATTAAGGAGAAAATTCACTGATCACCTACTGTTCCACAATACTTCACTATAGACTAGGCATCATCAACTGACTGTACGATGATCATACCTTTTATCACTGTATTCTTTTCAATTATCCAAAAAACATAAACAAAAACAGGCACCATCCCACTTCCACATTAAAATGGTAAACTAAACTAGGATGGCATCCATCCATCGAAACTGACAGAGAGGAAACTTAAATTAAATTACCCAGTCACAATTCAAGGATCACTATAGAGCATCACAGGAAGACACAAACCTGGAAGCAAGATGTTCGCCTTGCAAAATTGACGCAATTACAAATCGTGCACATCCAATCAGAAGGAACCATGATACTCCTATAGCTACCATGGCCTGATTTGACAGTACTCTCTTGACCAAAGCCGCCTGACACTCCAGTTGGCTTACTACTGCAGCAAGACATTTGAATTGACTGTAACTAAACTGGCCAATAAAAAGAAATATAATTGCAAAGCAATATAAGTTGCAAGTCTTATTATTTGTCGGATAATGTCAGAGTCAATAGCAGAACTGATTCTGAATAACGTTTTGTGCTTTAGAATATGCTCTATTTCTTTGAAGTGCTCATATAAAACAATCAGAACCAAGACTCATCCAGTAGAACTGGTACTGTGTCTACAAAGGAAACACACTCCTCTAATGAATCCTCCATATATAACAGTATACCTGTACTCGAAAAAAATTTTCCTGCCATCAACAACAAGGCCATCATCCCCAACTTTCTCCATCATTGCTTCTGCTGCTCCCTACACACGAAAATAATTGGCATCAGCGTCCACTTTTCATAACTAAATGCTAAGAGTGGGAAGAGATCCCACTTCCAAAGAAGGAACAGAATAAAGGCTTAAGATTAGATTAAGGACTAGGCAAAACAATAATGCAAAAGATATCTCTAGTTGCCTGCATCTATTTGCTTCAAACCATAAATTCAGGGATCACACATGGCAAGGATACATACCACAGAAGGGAAATCGATAAAAGCAAACCCACGTGACAGGCCAGAATTTCGTTCTTTAATCACACGTACATGGCGAAGAGGTCCCCACTCAGCCTGATTTCATGATTGGTAAATTTGGAATTAGCAAATTGAATGGTGTGAGAACTAAGGAGAAACCAGCAAGGATTAAGAGGGGCAATACAAGGATCTGATATAGATCCTCCTCAGTTGTCTTCTGCGAGAGACCTTTCACCACAACAGTAGCAGATGGGGCCTAGGAAAGGGAGGGTCACCACGTAAGTCCAATCCACAACTGTAAAAATTAACACATGAAAAAGAAAGGAAATACGCAATTCACGTACCACACCGTAATGTTCACGTTGGCGCTTGTCCTCACGGTCCCTTCGTCTCTCAGACCTATCATATCGATCATCATCATAGCTGTCCTCGCGATGACTGCGACCACGGCTTCTACTTCTAGGAGACTTAGACCTTACATGATCATCACGTCCATGGGACCTAGATCGAGATGGTGATTGGGATCTCGAACGAGACCGAGATGGTTCGTATCTTCCATATGGACTGTGATCCCTTTCCCGATTTGAACTTCTTTTGTCATGTTCACGGTCACGATAATCACGCCTCCTAAAGTTCACATCTCTCCTACTGCTTCTGTCATAATCAGAGTCATAACTATGTCGACCATGGCCATAATCCTTTTCACGGCTACCCTCTCTATGCTGTGAAGTACGTGACCTATGGCCATAGTTATCATATGGATAGTCATCACGATCTCGTCCTCCAAACCTAGCAGGTCGATCAAGATCGCGACCACGAAAATTGTCAATTCCGGGATAGCCATCTCGCAATTTGTCATAATCTTGAAATGATGAATCGCGATCGTGAAATGTATCCATCTCATCATATGCATCAACATATGGCTTCTCATGTCGCCTAGATTCTCTTTCAAGTGGATATTCATCTTCATAATTCCTCCGCCTTGATTGGGCCCAAAACCCACCAGCAGAAGGTGGAGGTGGATAAGCATCCCTCTCCAAAGGGTATGCATATCTGTCATCTAAAAACCGTCTCTCATCATATGAACCAACCCTGGAAGAAAAGGAAGTGATGGGATGAAGGCAGCAACATGTAATTTAACTAAGAAACGAAATATCTGTAAAACTCAAAGAACTATTGCAAGAGAAAAGGTGGAGCATGTGTGCAAAGTAGTTGACCTACAGAGGCGAAAAAGATCCAGGTACCACTAATTTTGGAAATCAATAGCGCTTTAACAATGAGCCAAGAAAGTCAGTCAGTACCAACCTAAAATTAGGCTCATGCGCAGAACTATAACCCTCCAAAGCCTGTGGATTGAAGAGAATAAGCTAGTCAGCAACAAATAATCAACATGAAATGAGGTTAGGCAAACTCCACTTCATTTCCACGCAGGCCCACTCCATTATCATTTTTCTTTAAGGCCCAAAAATGTGGACAATCACATGAGCCCTAGAATTTTCTCGTGAAATCATCCCACAGAGGTGTTTATTAAGGAGGAAACCACAAATTACGCTGTTATTTTCCCATCCTTGCTGATGACTGTAGCGATTAGGATCCATTTCTCGCATGCGCAATACCCAGATGCCTGATCCCTGCAAGGTTCTCGATGATCTTTCAGAAGTTTCGGGCGCAGAATATTGGGAAAGCTTCCCCTGTAATAGATGCACAAACATTCACCGTTATGCCCTGACGAACCAAAAATGAATAAATCCAATGGCCTCGGCCTCAGCCTCCCTTTTCACAACTGGAATCCTCATAAAAAAATCAAATCCTTCCCACATATCGAGAAACACCCGTCTTCAAGGGCGCCTAACACGCATACAGAGTCATGACAGAGAAGGCCATCAGGAAACATTTAGTGCACATGATCTGAGTGTCAGAGACGAGGCAGTATCCACAGTGAAAGACACGCTAAAGACGAATGCTAATTCGACGAGAAGCATATGGAAAATAGCGGCACAATGCAAGGGGAGGAGCAACTACCAAAACATGCCATGGATAGTCCATTCAATTAGGGTTGGAAACAGGACTGGACGCGGAAAATCTGCTCCGCCGCCGCCACGTGCCTCGTGCGGGAACGTGGCACCGGCGGGTTCCGATCGCCCCGGGCGGGGGCACCGCCTCCCGGCGATCAGACGAGCAGGCACACACAACAAAGGGGGGACGGACGAGACTCACCCCGGTTTCGACGGCCAACCAAGCCGGCGAGGCGCGGCGGCTGGGGTCGCGCGGCCGCGAGCGGAGGTCGGAGATCGAGAGAGGTCCGGCGATGGCGACGGCAGCGGCGGCGGGCGGCCGCTAGAGCGTGCGACGGCGAGAGGAGGAAAGAGAGAGAGAGAGAGACGAGGGAAGACTTGGAGAGGAGAGAGGGAGGCGCAGCTGCTGTTTTAGACGAGGAAATTGCAGAGAGGTCTTCACCTTCTGAATGGATTTCAGAATAAGCCTATTTTATATTTTAGATATTTCCAGATTCTACTAATTATTTTTTGGGTTAATATCCGAAAAATTTCAAACCTAATTATATCGTGACAAATTTAGGCATTCGATTAATTTTTTAAGCGTGAAAAATCCAAACTAATACACCTATAATAAATTTATCAACTCACCATAAAAAACCATAAACTAAGTATATTTTAACGTTTAAAACCCTAAATTGATAAAAAAAAATATCTCCGATTAATATCACAAAAAATACCTATGACAAGACAGTAAAATCACAAATTGATCTGTGGTCAACTATCAGTGTCATTTAACTTAGTAATTTGATAGTAAAATTTAATGGAAACTCATATAAGGTAAATTTGTCAAAAGTATATCGATTTGGAATAAATTTATCAAATGTATATTGGTTTTGGGTTTTTTGTGATAAAAAAATTAGTTTGTGATAAATTTATAAGAATCAAATGCAGGAATTTGAAGTTTTTCAGCGTATTAACTTTTATTTTTTGTAGACTAGTTTTACTTTTTATAAATGTATTTCTTTATGCTTGATTTTCATAAAAAAAAAGGAAACGTTATAACCTGAAATTAAGTGGATGTTATCTATGATTATCGATCGAGCACGTTATTTATAAGATTTTCATATTGATTATTTAAATAATTAGACACAAGGAATAATGACATAAATGTTTCGCAAACTTTGACCTTGTGTAATATGTTATCTTTCAACTTTTACTTTGTTTAGTATGGTCCATAAACTTTAGCTCAATGTGTTATGTGGTCTCTAAACTTTTAATTTGTCCAGTATAATCCATGAATTAGTGCAAGTTCAATATAGTTCCCGAAATTTATGAGAGATAGTATAAATTGAACATAACTAAAAATTTAAGAATCATATTAAATAAATTAAAAACATAGAAACAAGGTTACCAAAAAAAAATTAAAAATATAGAAATGACATTATACATTGAGCTAAAATTCAGAAATCGCATTAAATAAATCAAAAGTTCAGAGATTACCTTACACATTAAACTAAAATTCATGAATCATTTGTGTCATTTTCCCTAAGACACAATATGCATATATAGTCTACAAAGTTATATCCTTCTAATTTACTCAAGCTTGGTAAGCAACGACGAGGTAGAAGATGAAATGAAAAAATTGCATTTCCCTTTCCAAAAAATGGCTTCGTTAAAATCGGACCTGACCAATTTTATACCAAGAGATGGACTTTGAACCTAGGAAAATAATTAATATCTTAACCATTGGGGGCACGAATTTTTCACATGTTATATTTTCTTAATTTAATAGTCATATCACTTGAAATTAGGTTCGATTCTTGAGCCAACTCTGAAATTAGCCAATTCATTTCCCGATTATTAAATTTGAGAATCAACTCTAATGGGAAATTTTCTAACATGTTGATACACTTTAGAAGATTGTGTGTACTCATGGTCAACTATTCTAAAGGCTTAAGTCCATTAATGAAAGCATGTTTTGATATTCACATATTTCAACATTCTCTCACTCATGGTAAGTTAGACTTCATCCCGAGGTGAGAACGTAGAAATATAAAATAAGAGAGATAAACAAAGGGCCTCGAAAAAAATTAGATAGTGCCCGAAATAACAGTTCCCTTCAAGGCTTACACATCTTTGCTTTTTTGATTTTATTTTTGTGGATTCTTGTCTTGATTATAATCTATCCATATTAAAAAAAAAAAAGCAAAAAGTTCACAAAAATATATAAGTCTATGTTCATCTAGATTCCTAAAAGAGAAGAGTAGGACAAGAAAAGCATAGGGCCTGTTTGTTTACGTTTCTTTTTTCTGTTTTTAAACATTTTTTCTGTTTTTTTTGTTCTTTTGTTCCCAGGAACAAAAAAGAAACAGAAATAAGAAACACATATGAGAAACACATCTGAGAAACACAAAATTTGTTTCTATTTTCTTCTTCTTTTCTCTTTTGCCGGTCGCCGGCCTTGGCCATGGCCGGCGACCGGCCGACGAGGGCCGGCGGCCTCGCCCAGCCACGGCGAGGCTCGCCGGCCCCCTCGCCGTCCCCCGGCGAGGCCGAGGCTCGCCGTAGCTGGGCGAGGGTCGGCCTCGCCTTAGCTGGGCGAGCTCGGCCTCACCGGATCTGGGCGAGCTCAAGCTCGCCCAGCCAAGGCGAGGCTGACCTAGTGCCGGCCTGGGCGAGCTCGATCTCGCCCAGATCCGGCGAGGCCAAGCCTGGCAGGCCGCTGGGCGAGCTCGGCCTCGGTAATAACTAAATAGAAAAGGATAGGACATGAATGAAGCAAAGGAGGTTATGAGTAAGAGAGTGACGAGGGCAATGTACATTATAAAGATCTTTGCCAATACAACTCATGCACAATTTATTAGGGATAAACATACTCTTTTATTTCTTGCAAATTTTAACCATCTTTTCAATCGGGTGAAATTCAATACATTTGAATTTGATATATAGAGAGATTGCATCGCCATATGTATTTAAAAGATAGGACATATATGATAATGTTTTGCAATTGACGTCATTTCATGTGTATATGACTAAAATCATTTCAAATATTATTGTGAAATTAATTTCACCTCATAAAAAATTAATATCCTAATTATGAATTAATATTTCCTATATAAATTTTTGATTCCATGCAGTGCCCAATTTGCATTAATGTATTGTACAATCAAATGATGTTTACCATGTGTTGAATTGCGCAGTGTTGTTATAATAATACTTTCTTTTATTATAAGAATATTCTATTACATTACTCACATGATAGGATATCCCTATAAGCTCTATTCACTATTATACTCCTTCTTTTTTCTCTATGCATGCTCACACTCTTCACCTTGACTCTTTTCTTTACACTCTACCGATACCACTCACTACACAACACCAACGTACTACTTAACACTCTATATAACACTCTACATCCACTCACTATTTAATAAGGGGGTTGCCTATTGTTGACACCTATTTTTTTTTTTTTTTTATCTTTCAAGTAGTATAAAAAAAATCAAAACCAAAATCAAATCAAAAATCAAAAAAATCAAAATCAAAATCAAAATCAAATAAAAAATTTTTAATTATTAATTTCCTTAAAAAAAAAAGCTGTGAGTCCGGGTTGGGCCAAATCCAGCCTTGGCCCCACCCGGCCCCTTTTTCCTTTTATTTTCTCCCTGCGTGGGCCTAGGCCCAACCCTCCCCTTTACTTTTTCTTTTTCTTTCTTTTCCCCTTCGCGCAGCCCAAGCCCTCTTCTTCCCTTCGGCCCGACCCGCCTCG